>NQII01008211.1:0-75499 GCA_002778355.1 Clitarchus hookeri
ATTGAAGGGTTCGGCATCACCCTTTTTATTAAAAGGTTTGCATCATTGAAGAGTATGGTAGCTCCCTTTATGTTACGGCATGCCCGCTTCATCGCAGTGTTTGATGTGGCTCTTTGTTAGGGTGCATGCATCGCCACAGTGTTTGGCAACCCCCTTTATAGTATGGTAAGTGCGCTGTTGAAGTGTTTGGAGTCAACCCTTATGTTAGGGTGCACATTGAAGTGTTCGGCATCACCCTTTTTATTAAAATATCCGCATCGTTGCAGTGTGGGGTACCACACTTTATGCCTCGCGCACTTCATAGCAATGTTCGATGTTGCTCTTTGTTAGTGTGAATGCATTGCTGCAGCGTTTGGCATAGCCCTTTACGTTAGGGTGCATGTATCGATGATGTGTTTGGCATCATCCTTTATGTTAGGATGTGCTTAGAAGTATTCGGTGTCACCTTCTATTTTAGGGTGCGTGCATCGTTTAAGTGTTCGGCTTCACTCTTTATATTAAAATGTCCACATCATTGAAGTGTACAGAACCATCCTTTATACCGTGCGTGCTTAATTGCCGTGTTCGATATTGCTCTTTGTTAGGGTGCATGCAATGCCGCAGTGTTTGGCATCGCCCTTAATGTTAGGGTGCGTGCACTGTTGAAGTGTTAGGCATCACCCTCTATGTTAGGGTGTGTGCATGTTTAAAGTTTTCGGTGTCAACCTTCATATTAAAATGTCCGCATCGTTGAAGTGCGCAGTAGCGACCTTCTTGCCTCGCGAACTTCGTCGCAGTGTTCGACATTGCTCTTTGTTAGGTTGCATGCATCGCCGCAGTGTTTGGCGTCTCCCTTTATGTTAGGGTGCGTGCGTCGTTGAAGTGTTCGGCGTCACCTTTTATACTAAAATGCATGCATCATTGAAGTGTACGGTTGCACCCTTTATGTTATTCCGTGCGCGCTTCATCGCAGCGTTCGACGTTGCTCTTTGTCAGTGTGCATGCGTCGCTGCAGTGTTTGGCGTCGTCCTTTATGTTTGGACACGTGTGCCACTGAAGTGTTCGGCCTCACACTCTATGTTACAGTACATGTTGAAATGTTCGGCGCCATTCTTTATATTGTAATATCCTAATCGTAGAAGTGTACGGTAGCACCCTTAATGTTATGGCGCATGTACTTCGTCGCAGTGTTTGACATTGCTATTTGTTAGTGTGCATGGGTCGCCACAGTGTTTGGCATCGCCCTTTATGTTAAGGTGCATCGGGAATTACTGCCAACAATGCTTATAAGTGCACATTGGGCTTAAATGGATATTTGTTTTTTTCCTTGTCTGCATCAATGCCTATGATATGAACTTGACGCCTACATCTTAAATGGTTCGGGAATTACGGTCAACTATGCTTGTAAGTTCACACAGGGCTTAAATGCCTATTTGTTAATTTTCCTTGTCTTGTGTCGATGCCTATCATATGAATTTAACGACGACATCTTAAACCGCTCAGGGATTACTGCCAACTATGCTTATAAGTTCGCGTAAGGCTTAAATGACTATTTGTTAAGATTCTTCAGCTAATATGACCTGTACTGACTTGCCAGTTTCGAGAGCCTTGCGTATCTATTAAGTTAATAATCAAAATATAATTTATAAAAAATTTAAATTTAAAAAATAGAATAAAATTAAAATTAATTTTTTATTTTTTTTTTCAGATTGTGAGATCCTTGCATAGCCAATCAGAGACGAGGACATTTTGAGAGCCTCGCTTAGCCGTTTGAGAGCTTTGCATAGAGACGGACACCTTGCATAGCGTGCACGCCGTGGTGATGTCATTGTCTGATGCGGCAGGCGCCTCCGGCTTCCCGCTCCCTGCCAGCTGCCAGGTGCAATAGAACCACCATTTTCTATCTACTGAGGGGCCTATTCCAATATCACTATGATCGCCAGATCTTACGACCCTGGACTGTTTCGTTTGGGGTACTTTGGATAAAATGGTGTATAAAACTTCAGTAACATCTGAGGAAGATCTTATCGTGCGATTCCACGCCGCGGCTTAAATATTAAGCACACAACCAAGGACTTTTGACCATCTCCACCGATCTCTGCACCATCGATACACACTTTGTAATTAAAATAGAGGTAGGTAATTTCAGCCTCATTTTTACTCAGTAATGTAATGCTCTTGTTGAGTTAGTGAAAGTATCTTACCGATTATATTTGTAGCTAACCGCATTTCCTATGTCAGAAGTACTGTAATGTACGATTAAATTCCGCAGAGTCACCAAACCAGATAGTTCTTGATATATTTTCTTTGGTAAAATGTTCAATTTGTTACCGTGTATAGATCACACTTGTATTTAATGTAAGAATAATATTTAAGATAGACTGCATTTTCCGCTGCAGCAAATTAAAAATTTATTTCGGTTTGTTATTACATTCGTCTGGCCCAAGAACTATCACATCACAATGTGTATAGAGAATGTAATAAACACTACACCATAATTTTTATTTTGCTAACATTTATAATATTTAAGCATTTATTCCTCATAATTTTTGTGTACTTAGAAATAAATTATCAGACGAATTTTTTTAACATTTTAATCCTTCAATGAGTAATACAAAAACGTTATACGTTTACACCTCAAAAATATTTTGCACCACCTGTAAATTGGTTGCTAATGAAGAATGTTCGCTGGGACAGTATGCCTATTACAAAAAGACTTTGGAATCACAGACGTAGTACTGTGTACAGACAGTACGAATTTTCATCCCATTATTTCTCTCGCGAATTCAATAATCGAGCAATTTAGGAAGTCCGGTGGTGCAAATCATTTTTGTGGCATGTAATATAATTTGTAATAAGGAAACTAACCAAATTATTGGGATTTTGTTGATAGTATACATGCATATACGTTTTTTACCTAAATCCAAGTCAGTAAAACCTTAATATTTCATACTTCCTTTATCTGTTTCATAAATCTTCTTAATTTTCTCGTTCTGTCCCTAAAATACTGCAATTACTGATAAATCCATAATGAAAACTAAGATTCGGAAATTTCAAACTCACGCTTTAGAAAATATGGTAATGTTTTCATATCTGGGAAACACTCTACAGATTCCCACCACAGTTGGCAAACAATAATTATACAGTAATCTATGTAAAAAAAGTATGCTTTACATGGGGCCAGACACTTAATTTAAAAATGGTGGCCATATAAATTTTTTTTTAGTATTCTATATTTTTTAAACCATGCAACCAATTTTAACATAAATTTGTATGCAGACACTATCTTTTACAAAAATAAAATATGTCTAGACAGAACCTCTTTTGTTCCCCATTTTGTAGAACAGTGACACATNACACTATCTTTTACAAAAATAAAATATGTCTAGACAGAACCTCTTTTGTTCCCCATTTTGTAGAACAGTGACACATGAAATAATAAAGTTTTGCCATGTCTCGGAAAGTTATCGACCCGTTACTACTAAATTTCGCAAACAATTATTAGTATGATAGGCTATGTAATTTGCTACGATATGTTTTAAGAAGGCCAGAATCTTACTTNATTTCGCAAACAATTATTAGTATGATAGGCTATGTAATTTGCTACGATATGTTTTAAGAAGGCCAGAATCTTACTTTAAAAAAAAAAGGCAATGTAAACATTTGAGAATTTTTATGCTATTTATTTGAAACTTTGTAACGAATTCCAACTTAACTTTGTATTCTTGCATTATCTATTACAACCATGAAACGTGTCTGCAGAGTCTCTTTTCCAGACATTTTGTAACAAAATCCCACATGCATAATAATAAGTTATATGTTTTAAATCGGGGGAAATACACAATCGATTCTTACCAAATTTTGCACATTAGTGCTACAGTAGACGATGTAAACGTACATGTTTTGAGTGTTTCTGGCTCNTTTCGCAAACAATTATTAGTATGATAGGCTATGTAATTTGCTACGATATGTTTTAAGAAGGCCAGAATCTTACTTAAAAAAAAAAGGCAATGTAAACATTTCTGAATTTTTATGCTATTTATTTGAAACTTTGTAACGAATCCCAACTTAACTTTGTATTCTTGCATTATCTATTACAACCATGAAACGTGTCTGCAGAGTCTCTTTTCCAGACATTTTGTAACAAAATCCCACATGCATAATAATAAGTTATATGTTTTAAATCGGGGGAAATACACAGTCGATTCTTACCAAATTTTGCACATTAGTGCTACAGTAGACGATGTAAACGTACATGTTTTGAGTGTTTCTGGCTCNTCGATTCTTACCAAATTTTGCACATTAGTGCTACAGTAGACGATGTAAACGTACATGTTTTGAGTGTTTCTGGCTCTATTACGTGGCTGCCATATAAATAAATAAGTTAGTTTTGTGATATATTTTTAGAAATTTAACGACATTGTGTTCAACTTTGTATACTGACAGTATCCACTAGAATTTTCAAATGTGCTTATATATATCAAGTTTACCCGTCTTTTAGTAAGATAGAGACTGGTTAGAAAAAGGAACATATATTTTATAACTCAGGAACCAATCAAGTAACTAAACAAAATTTTCCACACAAGTAGTGCTACAGTAAGCCATTAAAATCTATATAATTTATGTCAGTCAGACATTTTTATTCAAAATAGAGACAATATAATTTATTTAGATAAGTTCGGATCCATGAAATGATTTAACCAAATTCAAACAAACAGTATTTATTAGCAGCGTCAGATACGCTAATACACAGTTTCTTTAGGCCTTTTTGTATGATAGAGCCAAATGATAAAATAAGGATTTTTTCCATATCTCGGAGCCAGTCTACCTATTTGCACCAAATTCTGCACACAAGTAGTGTTATGGTAGACCATGTTTACTTACATGTGAGTGACCCACACACATATTTTCAAAATGATGTCCCTGTAAATATTTTAGATCGATAAGCCCAATTTACCAAAACATTAAACTTAACCGAAGTTGATGCTCCGAATCATACCTCCGTAATGCAGTTGGTTGCACGCCATTTTATTCTACGAGGCATTCTGGGTTCGAGTCTGTGGTAATGCACGTGTGTATTCTAAGTTATCTCACTGGTATTGCATTTGCNCTACGAGGCATTCTGGGTTCGAGTCTGTGGTAATGCACGTGTGTATTCTAAGTTATCTCACTGGTATTGCATTTGCTTCTGGTTCCATTCCGAATAATATCACGAACAACAAGGTGTCAAATCCACCTTTAATTTAACTTTTCAAGAACTTTATAAAAATTATTTGAATCCGTGTGAAGGAAATTATTACTGATATAATGTAAACTAATAGGCCCTGTGTGTGGACAGCAATGAACGTTGAATTTACAGTTTTGTTATTATGAATTGCTCACATTAGTTCTCGTCTTTGGTTGTTAGTAATTTCTCTCTTGTTTGAAGATGTATTGATTTATATCCCTTATATAATACTGCAGCGATTATAAACACTCTAGCAGTGTTTTTAATCGCTACAGTAACTAAAACATCACACACTGTTGTTTTGTTCCAACTATAAGACTAGAACAACATGGTGGCTGTTCTATATTTTTGAACACCACACACATGTATTATAAACACTATTTCTACTCGACCTAGATTGGCTAATTGGCTGATTGGTTCGTACACGTTTCTTCCGTATGTTAGACTTTGCATAGGGTGTACTTTTTTGCAATTACGTAGAAAATATGACATAATGTTGTGATCGTCGGTGATTGTGCATCTGTTCACACAGCTGCGATCCGGGTTAAAATCCGGATGGATGCAAGTCCGTTTTGCATCTGTTCATGTGAACATGTCAACCACCATGAACTATTAATACTTAATTCAATTATCTTACCGTTGAATGCATTTTAATACATTTCAATAATTTGGTACATTATGGTGTACTTTAACGGATTTTTTTCCTTCTGGGAAGGCGTCACTACTATGACGGCACCTTTGTTGCTGGTTGTTTCATGAAACCTACCCTGAGTCTCATGACACCCGATGTCAGATGCCATGACGGTGATTTGCAATTTGGCATGTGGATAACCAGATTTCTTTGGATGGCTTGTAGAGTATCGATTTATTCACGCATAGTGAGTATAATTTTATTGGCGTAGATTTAATTTTCAGTACAGAAAGCATGTATTCAATTTACTAGGGAATGCAACTGTGTTTTGAATTTTAATAGTTACTGAAAGCTGTATGCATATTGTTCTCGTTGCTTAGTTCAGGCCTTGTAATTTACCCTCCTCGCCATGTGAGCATGACGCACTTAGTGAATAAGGCCATCGAGGTATTTACAGCGAATGAGCCAGTCGAAAAAAAATATCTACTATAATTTATGAGCGAAAAGTAATGATGCATGAACATCTGTTAGAATTATTTCCAATCATTAAAATATCCTGTGATCGTGCTGGAAAGGCTGGCACAAAAATAAAACGTGTTTCATCAACCAGTGATTTGGACGAGATTCCTCCCAAGAAATTATCCAACGGTTTAGCACATGCAAGGTGCTATGGTAAAGGGTTTCATTTTGACTGGTAGTTATGAAAATACAGGGGAAGTATTTTCTTTTATGAGAATCAAGCCTACTGACAAGAATATTCTGAATATATTCGCGGGTGCGAAACATAGCGGACATTTACATGAGCCGGTAGGTTTTCCTGGGGTGCTCTCGTTTCTCCTGCCACTACCTTTCATCGCTGCTCCCCCCAATCTCATCTTAAATCTTGCATTATTCAAGCTGGTTGGAACAACAGGCCATCAATCTCCACTGAGTGTCAGACTCATTCATTCTATTTTGAGACTGATACATCCACAACAAATGTGGAATTACAATTATATTTACAAGGAGGAAGCACATTAACACGCTATAGAAAACAGTCTAAAATGCATCTAGCCAGTTTCTATGATACAGTCCTATACCACTAGAGTAGATAAAAAGTGAGCGTTCTGGGACAGGATTCTAGGAGTAGAATTCAGGATTCACCCGCCATTACGTCACAGGTGGAGGTCACGGCCGCCACTCTGTAACCAAACTTCTCGTAAACTTCGTAAATTGTAATGAAAGTTTTTAACCTACAAAGTGTATAGAAACAGTACTTCATGTCGGGCAAAAAATTTGGGAATATTTAGCATTGCTACTACACAAAGTTGGGAACTTCCCTACGAATTTTAATGTTTCATAAGCAAATGTAGGAAAGTTACCATGTATATAAAGAAAAATAATCTACCATTCGTGCTTTGACACTATACATATACATTGATATGGCAAATTTACAAATAATTCTTTAGAGTGCAGCCATGTTATAATTCCCCGATTTCCCCTCAAAATCACTTGCTTGGTTTAAGAAAATGCCTGTTTTCTTCCCAAAATTTCTTATCCGACTCTCTCTCGAAAGACCCCGAAATTTCCAAAAATTTGTGAAAAAGATGCTTGCTCCTCAATGTTGCTGAGTGACATCTCGCTGTTGCTATTTATCCTAAACTATTGTTAAAATGTCAGCCATACAAATAAGTTAATTAAATAAAATAACATTTTATTTTATTTAAATTTAAATTTACTTTACAATTAAAATTATTAACTGTGTAAGTATGCAGTGTTATACAGTATATAACTGGGGTTGTCTTTTCAAGGCAAATACGATCATGATGTAATGAATATGCAACTCAATGACAGGACAGCCATATTGGATTTAATATTTATGTCCCCCACCCCCAATCAACTAAAACACAGTCCTGTCACCCCTCATTACCAACTTACCATCACCCCCTCCACCAACCCCACACTTCTTCATTCATATTTTTCTTTGAAAAAAGGGTAAAAAAGCAATTCATAACACGATCCCATGCATCGGAAATTATATTGAAAGGATCAATACATAGCCCTCTATCCCACCAAAGACCCATCACCCTCCTGCCATTCTCTCATCCCACGATAATTGCCACCTCCTCCCTGACCGTCTATCCACTAATCACACAATCATGACACCTTCCCCCTCCCACCGTCACCATTACATAATCTCCTTTAATCACACGACCATGAAAACCTCCCCCACCACCCCTCTCATCCCTCTCCAACGTGACCTTATATCGTCCCAAGACCCCGAAACCCTTCTTCCCTGCTTTGACCACCCCATACCCCCTTTTACCCACCTCTTCCTACACCACTCGCGAGTCGTTGAGAATGCATCGACATGCTCGCGAGGCACACGACTAACCGGCCTTATCAAAACAACTGTAAATACTTAAGTTTATTTCATTTTATTAAAATTTACAAAATTTGACAATTTAAAAATGCACACATCTTAAAAAATATTTTTTAGTATATAAAAAACATATTTTTAATTCGAGATGTATTTTTAAATTATACAATGTAACATTTGTGATTTCTCATGACAGCTGGTAATGATACGAAAATTACTTATGTATGCGGGTGGATTTCAACCCTAACCTCNATTTGTGATTTCTCATGACAGCTGGTAATGATACGAAAATTACTTATGTATGCGGGTGGATTTCAACCCTAACCTCTTTGTCTGAGAGGAACACACTTGTTTCATTTATATAAACGAACACATGCTGTAAAAGGAATATGAATGTTGTATATTTGAGGTCCATACATACTGGCCGCATTCTTTCGTGCCAATACTGAACGTTTCAGTGTATCAAGCATATAATTTTATATATGTTCGTATATTATTTTTGTATTTCTTCAATCAATTCCTATATTGCTCTTGACTAGGATCGCTTCTATTTTCAAGCTACCTTTATAAATATGNTTGTATTTCTTCAATCAATTCCTATATTGCTCTTGACTAGGATCGCTTCTATTTTCAAGCTACCTTTATAAATATACTTTTTAGAATTCGTCTTATTTAACATAACAAATTTTTGTAGATAAAAGCTTCATATCATATAACTAGTTTTTTTCATTAGGGTCTCAAAAAATATATCTTATGGTATAACTATGCCCAAATAGATTTTTTTGTATTCTTTATAAATAATTATGCTGCAAACTACATTTTCGAAAGTCGGGTATTAAGCAAGCGAGTATTTATAGACACAGGCTAATCTAATTGGAAAACTATTGGGGCCAGGCTCGTGAAATTCAGTTTGGAAGTATCATTTCTAGCTTCNACACAGGCTAATCTAATTGGAAAACTATTGGGGCCAGGCTCGTGAAATTCAGTTTGGAAGTATCATTTCTAGCTTCAGGAATGTATGTATCCCTCTATAAGCCCTATGGCAGATTATAGACATAGAGATGAGCTGAATTATAAAAAAAAATTTGCATCATAGCATTTCAGAACGAATAAAGATAGAGGGCTACATAAGAAACAAAACGTACAAATATTTTCGTTTCTAAAATTAATTAAAATATATAACTACACAAATACTAAAAAACTTTTCATGTTCATCTGTGCACAGCTCATGCCCTTATACATCAGCTAGAGTCCACACATGTGGACTAAGGAGACTGACTTCAACCAACAATAACTACACCCAAGACTAACTCCACCCAAGACTGACTCTACCCAACACTGATTCCACCCAAGTCTGAGTCCACCCAAAACTGGCTGCACCCAAGACTGGCTGCACCCAACACTGGCTNCCAACACTGATTCCACCCAAGTCTGAGTCCACCCAAAACTGGCTGCACCCAAGACTGGCTGCACCCAACACTGGCTGCACCCAACACTGGCTCCTCCCAAAACTGGCTCCACCCAAGTCTGGATCCACCAAATACTGGCTCCACCNACTGGCTGCACCCAACACTGGCTCCTCCCAAAACTGGCTCCACCCAAGTCTGGATCCACCAAATACTGGCTCCACCCAAGACTGACTCTACCTATGACATAGTCCAACCATTGCTGAGTCATGCTATTACTGGAGCCGTCCATGCCTGAAACCACCCACGAATGTGTCAATCTACAATTAACCCTCTCCAAGTGCCTTACACCTCTACCACTATCAAACTAAGCCNAACCACCCACGAATGTGTCAATCTACAATTAACCCTCTCCAAGTGCCTTACACCTCTACCACTATCAAACTAAGCCCTATAAGTGATACCGACCATCTATATATCCGCGTGATAAATTAAAGAGTGCAAGTACCTGCCATATTAAAGATGGCCAAGCCTTAATTCATGTTTTAAACAATTCCCCAGAAAGACATAGTCGGTCAACTTTCACATAGCGATGTACTGCTGTCCTTGGCTCTTGTCAGTTAAGTAAATAATGAAACAAGCATACAAATTTAATTTGAATTGTGTAAAATGTATAGTTTTTAATTTTACATTCTTTAATGTTCAAAATTTATAATTTTTTGTAATTTACTAAATAAATATAAAATAACTTCGGTACCAACTGTAAAATCTTTAATCACCACCGATGCAAAAACATTAAATTGACGATTTCACTCCTGCAACATAATCTGCAATATTTTTAGCAACCACCGACGACAGAAAAATTTTAATATTTACAATAATTTACTTACGATTAGAAGTAAAACATCTATAGCCACTGCTGGCCGAAAAAATAATTAAAACCAATATAGGAATAGTTACGAGTATTCCACTAACAGTGAAATGTATATAAACCCGACTGGCAGGAAAAAATAATAATTCTGAGAAAATTTACTACATAGAGCTTAAAGAAAATACGTCCACGAACACTTGGAAGGGTTCAACTCCATATCTGAGATGAAGAGAATTTACCATCACACGTAAAACATTTGTCTTCGACAAAAAAATGTTAGAGGACGACAACATTTTCAATCACTCGCTACAAGCTGTGTACCACTGCCCCCTCCCCTTCCAAGGCATATGTTCAACGCTTAAGCACGCACGTTCACACTCGCATGCGCAAAGGTAGACTTCACATCAACTTCGCTCCTTAGGACACACATGAATAAATGTATCCTGTAGAAAAGTTTCCAGATTCTTTGGTGGAGTGATAGCACAGACTTCGACCCAACTGATACTGCTGAACAAAGAGACGAACTTGAACCTACATTTGGAGCAAGTTGTTCTTCGGAACCTCACTCTCTACCTCAAGAAGATACTAATGACCTTATTTGGGATTGAAGGGTTTATGAAGAACTGGCTGAAATTTTAAGTTTCATGCTTGAAGGTTTCAATCTACTCCATAAAAATTCAAGGATATGCATTTATCTCAGTAGCGATACTGATTCCAAAGACTACATCTCTAAAGAGAAATTTTTAGTTTTCTGTTATAATGTTTGTTCAGTAATGGAGGCTCTCGGACATGAACACCAGCCAGATAAGTAGAGATTGTTCATAATCTCATCAGCAACTATTTCGAAAGCTACATTTCTGCATATTGGAAATTAATTCCCATCAATACCTCTGGTACGTGCCACTGACATAAAATAGATATATGAGTATATGAAGATGCTGTTAGAAAAATTTCAGTATACAATATGTAGCTGGAATATATGTGGAGATTTGAAAGTCATTGCTTTATTACTGGGTTTGCAACTTGGATACATTAAATACTGCTGCTTATTATCTGAATGGGACAGCAGTAGTTGGAGGTCTCACTTAATTATAAACAATGGCCTAAACGTCACTCTCTTATTCCAGGCTATAAAAATTCACTATATACCCCATTGGTGAGACCTGACAAAGTTTATTTACCTCCCCAGCATATCGAAAGGGACATATGAAAAATTTTGTAACTGTAATTGAGAATACCTCTCCTGCATTTGCGTATTTGAAAGATAAATTTCCCAAGGTTATTCATGCAAAACTGAAAAAAAAATCATTTTTATAGGGCTACAGATAAGATAATTTTTCAAAGATGAACATTCTGAGAAGTTGTTAAAACCACTGAAAAAATCAGCCAGGATATCATTCAAAAATGCATGTTGTGGTTTTCTTGAAAACCATAAAGGAGAAAACTAAAACATGAAATAGTAAGCGATCTTCTGAAATCATACCACGCCCACTACAGCGCACTAGAAACTCAAGTTTTCTCATCTGCCACCAGTGTGCGCCCATGTCGCGCATTTCTGAGCCCATCTCATTAACTACACACTCCAATTATCCCTCCATTGCATCTACTGTATATACCAGTGTATTAAAGATGCGAGGATACAGTATCACACATGCAGCTGCCTTCATCGTTAACTGCTCGATTTGTCGCCTTAAAGTATAAGGTTTATTTCTCCCCTTGAATGTTGTATAAACAAGTAGCAGATGTTTGAATGCTGTCCCAGGGGGGAGAAAAACATTTGAACTCACATTGTGTATGGAAAACTACATTTGCTCGCAGCCCTAGATGAGTAAAATGAACTCGCCTATCCGCCGAAAGAATTCCTGCTGACATACCCACACCACGAAATTCAGTGAATGTTCATGAGACTACTGGCATGCATAAAGCAGGCAGAAGATATTCTCTTCTCTCTGTAATGCAAAAAGTGCTTCAAGGGCCACACAATCTCAGTTCTGGACACTCCACATTCCTGTGCCTGGTGCAAGGCACGGCATCACGCAACGGCAGCCGCCCTAGTCACAACTTCCACAGCCCACAACATAACTTCGGCCACTGCAAAGAGAGATGTTGAGGTCCTCAGCCTTGAGGAACAAGTTAGCGCATAGAGAAAATTATTAACGTCTCCGCAGGGCAGACGAATGCTGACATCATGCAGCTGATCACATCACGTTTCCACCCTAGCACCAGCATTAACTTCCACCCACCTCGGTGACATGCGCAGATTGGCATCTAGCATGCGAAGGCCCCAAACAGATCACCTCCGGCACCAGCTGCAGTTGCTTGATACCTACCATGGCTACTCCCATCTCATTACCCCCATGACGTACGGAGCACGATGTGATGTATACCAGCTCCTTTGAGCCGGGTATGGTCAAATGCTATCCCAATGCAATCCCAGGATTCAGGCTAGTGGATCACTGGTTGGACGACCCAGGTATGAGGATGCCATGATAAACATAGAAGCATGCAAAGGTGTTATTCATGCTCGTCTCTTGTGTGCCCTGGTACTTTCCTACAACCAGAACTTAATGAATGCCAAAGGCAAGTCAAAATTTATTTTATGTACAGAATCTGGTTCGATATCCAAACCTGTACGGTGCACAACATAAGAATGGATATAGTCTGACCATATAGTGCCGATGAACTGTTAAAATTAAATGAAGGCATAACCATCATCATTAAATTGGGTATCCAGAATGGGGAGTACAAAACACGATGATTTGACCAGCAAATGGTGCTTCGCTACATCGAAGAATGCGATGGATAGATGCNCAAACCTGTACGGTGCACAACATAAGAATGGATATAGTCTGACCATATAGTGCCGATGAACTGTTAAAATTAAATTAAGGCATAACCATCATCATTAAATTGGGTATCCATAATGGGGAGTACAAAACACGATGATTTGACCAGCAAATGGTGCTTCGCTACATCGAAGAATGCGATGGATAGATGCNAATGGGGAGTACAAAACACGATGATTTGACCAGCAAATGGTGCTTCGCTACATCGAAGAATGCGATGGATAGATGCATAGACTCCTACCAGACGAAGAAACCCATGCGGTCCAATTCGTTGAGCGTACGACGACATGCAGCATCCTGCCTTGCGAGGTTAAGACTAGCTCGCAAGATAAGGATGGTTCCAGCGACATGCCTTGGATGTGAAAAAAATACTGACAGTGCTGTACATGCTAGTGTTGAGTGCTAAATAAATGTAATGAGGACATATAATTATATTGTTTGCAAAGTGTAAGCATGTGTACGACACAAAGTGAACATATACACATATTTATTTGTGTCTTTTTAAGCAGAAATAATAGGGATAATAGAGAAAAATAATATACAAAAACATAATATGGCCAGGAGTCATATTCATGCTTAGTTATATTGAGATGTAAATGAAAAAAATATATACTATCGTTTTCTGTGTTGTAAATATATATAGCAGGTAAGACACTCGATAATATTTGAAGTATTAATTGTAAACAATAGCGTTCAGAATTTAGAGAAATTTGTGTGCATATATAAATGGCCATTAAAAAAACACTACTAAGNATTGTAAACAATAGCGTTCAGAATTTAGAGAAATTTGTGTGCATATATAAATGGCCATTAAAAAAACACTACTAAGTAAGGAATAGCACAATACTTTGTAACAAAAAAAAGTGTTTTTTTTAATAGCACAAGAAATATATGAAATGATAGCTAATGGAGAAATAAAAATCTCCGATCCAAAACCATCCTTGTGAAGTGCTAATTTACAATTCTGCACCTATACTTTATCAGATAGCCAGGACTTTGCACTTGTGAATTATACCAGAATTTGCACATGTGCATGTATACAAGGGCTGATTTATGGCAACTATTGTTTATCTCCCGAAAATGACCCAACACATGGCTGCTTGAAATAACTGTTTAATTGATATATTATCGTACAAATTGTATACATACATGTGAACGGGTACGTATAGTATGTGCAAGTGCTGTTTAACATCTTTCAAAGTAGTCTCCGATGTTATCCACAGTTCGTTGCCAGCGGTAAGGCAGACTTCGTTACAGCATTTCGACGAGAGTTGGCGCACATTGGCGGATCTCATGCAGCCGATGGTATTTCCCGTCTGCCTCATCGCTGGCAACTAACTATGGACGACGTCTGAGACTACTTTGAAGGATATTAAACAGCTCGTACGCATACGATATGTACCCGTTCACATTATTGTCTACAGTTTGTACGAGAATATATAATTTAAACGGTGATTTCAAGCAGCCATGTTTGCTTTTGTTCCTTGCTGGACATTCTTGAATCCATATCCCGTGTGGTGTCACATTTGTATCGCAAATGTCTTACACTTTATACTGTACACAGTACATTTGTTGTGTTGGGTCGTTTTCGATAGATAAACAATAGTTGCTATGACTTATGAATCAGACCTCGAATGTGCTTCCATAACATTTTCACAGGTCTGAATTTGCATTGTGTCAGGTAACCAGCATTTGCATTTGCAAGCGACACTTCTCGTGCACATCGTTTAAAAAAAAAAAACATGGAAGTGACTTTTTACCATAAACTATTACTCTCACACATAACGAACTGTCGCACCCGAATATGCTATCGGGAAACATTAAAGCGAGTGAAGACAGTTTCCTAAGAGTTTGTGTGCTTGCTGAAATTATACTCATCTAAGTTTCTGGCAAGAATAACAGTTATCGGTCTCATGTGAGAGAGCACAATTTACATACTCGCAACGGACCACACGCAGCTGCCTTAGTTCGTACGACCAGGTGTTAAGTGCGGAAATATCCAGTGCTGCATGCAGGTAATATTGTAACTTTACATAAGTGTGTATATAGCCAATGTACCAGTAACATAATTCGTTGATAGAGTGACAAGGCTTAACACTTTCACAAATAATGCCAGGGCAAAACTGACATATGTTAGTTCGACTTCTGGCAGTCAAGCGAAGGTGGGGAGATGCTCTCGCTATTACGTTTTAGCAGACTGAATGGCCAGGCCACAGTCGTGCCTCAGAACTTGAAATAAGTTAGACCTATAACATGCCTCGAAATCAACTGAGGTTCCTCCTTCTGCACATAGCCCTCAAAAATTAAACGAGCTTCACAGTCGAGGAAAGACAACCGACTAAATCAGATGAACCTAAAATTAAATTAAGAAGGCCTCAGTTTTTCTCTTACTCGATTTATCAGCATGACAGTCCTCATCTCTAACCCCACTTGGAGCCATGGTTTCCGGCCTCATTCACACTAACACCTAGAGCCTTGTTTCTGTGTAGAGGCCAGGCTGCTCGCTCCATGCCACAGTAAATCAGCTTCGATTACCGATAGGCGACTCCAGATTTCCATACATTATAAACATGGAGGATCTTGTCGTTGGTCGATGAGCTTCCCTTGTGTGCTTTCCTTTGTCCCACATATGCATTTAATCTCAGGTCAGGAAAATATTTCACACCATCTACGGCATGCAGAATATGCTTAATTTGCTAATATTTGGGTTTCTGGGGAAAGGATCCACCAGATCTCTGAGCCAGAATGCGATCTCACAAACTCAAATAGGGGAAAAATACCATTATAAGACTCAGTTTATGGCATTTTATTTAATTATACATCCAACACATTACCAGCAGCACCCTGCTTGCGATTACTGCTCACGTTTCTGCAGCAACATAAATGCGCAAAGTAACAGTACCGATATACTGACTCATAAACACAGGGGTACAAACTTCCCAGGATAAAGTATATAAAATATTTCCGTGAATTATACCGTGCACGATTAAAAACATAATTGAGAATATTTACGAAAACCTAAATTAATGAAATGCACTGCATTGGTAGGGCATGATCCCGAAGATAAAATGTTAATCTTGGCGTTAATTGGTGTTGGATTAAAGTTTTCCAAAGTGGTGATACTCGGATATATCTAAACATCAGGTAAAAAGGTCATTATTTTCTATGAAATTAAAATAATTATACCTACCTCGCCATAAACAGCAAAATAAACTCTACACACCTTCGGCTGAAACGGCGGCCATGCATACTGAAATTAGAGAAGGTAGAGTATTAAACTCCATACATTATTCCTTTGCCAGAAATAAAGCGATTCTGGAAACCATAAAAAAGAGTTATTGTCAATATCCTCTTCCCGATACAGACACAGATAAACCCCTAAATGTCGTTACAAACATGGAAAATGCCGAAGCGAAAGAGATCTTGCACTCCCAATTAGGGTTTCGCCCTTCGTTCAGTCAAAACCGAGATCAGGCATTCTTTTGTTAATGATTATTACACCAACATACCAGTCATATGAAGGACCGATCACCCAAGGTGCCATAGTACACACTCCAATCACTGAGCTGCCCGTGCATTGAAGTGTGTGGGATGCTGTGATAAATATTTTACTTCCCTTAAAGTTGGTCAACTTTAACGAATACAGCTGACTCACAGGTGAACTAAAGAAGGAAAAATTTCTTTGAGTTCTGCAAAAAATCGCACATTAGTAAATTATCCTCCCTCCTTTCCCAATGTTCAAATAATTGGGGCAAAGTGAAGCGGGTGAAAATAAATTGCAAAGCTCATAGATCACTAGTTGCAAACATAAAAAACATAAGTCATTTGAGGAGTGAGAGTATGAATGTATGGATTTGCTGGCCTATAAGACTACATATTATTCGAAATGAGATATGGCAATGAAAATAGTTTTTCACTTTTTATTTCAGGGAAAAAAATATATATATACATAATTGTAAGGAAGATGAAAGTGAGGCGATGAGGAAACTATGATATTTTGTAAACATTATACATTGTAGCACTCTGAGAAAATTCCCCTTACCCTTTTCGTGCGAGAATGGGCCACAGATAATACGTCCATACATGTTACAAGGGAATTTTGCCCTCATGGACGAACAAAATTGTTATCACAAAAAATATGAGGTATCAGGGGCAAAGATGGAGGCTTGCTATGTGTGACGATGGTCGGTTGGCCGATGGTACAATTACTTCTACACTAACCATGCGAACTAATGTGTGAGAAAATTTAGGTTACGCTTCCGTCTTTAGCTTAGTCTGAGACGAAGCTGGTGTCGCATGGTTCTTTTGCGATGAATAAGCAGTCAGATTTTGGCCAGCATAAATTTTTATCCCAAATTATTTGGACTTTGTGAAGGCAGGTGGGGTTAATTTACAAATGTGCGATTAGTTAGCAGAAGAGGAGACAATTTTCCATACTCTAGTTTCTTTGTGAGTTAGCTGTATTGATTAAAGTCAGTGTTGACAATCTTTAAGAAACGAAAATGACTGGACAAAGAATCCAACAAACTTCAACGCATTTTCTGGGCAGCTCACTGGTTGGAGTTTATTGGGGCTTTGTAGGTGATCGGTTCTGCACCAGCCAGGTTTGTTTGTCTATTAATCATTAACAGAAGGATGCCTGATCTCCGCGGCTTTGGCTATACGAAGGGTGAGAACTGAAATTAGGAGTGCAATGTCTGTTTCGGATCGGCATTTTAAATATTTAGAGCCACATTTATAATTTTCTGAGTCTACAATGGAAAGACAGCGTACGTGCTGCGGGAATGTGGAGTGTCCAGAACTGAAGTGATGCAGACCCCGAAGCAATCTTTGAATGGCAGGCAGTCGCAAATATCTTCGTCCTGCTGCAGGTATGCCAATAGTCTCTTGTACGTTCACCAATTTTCGTTATATGTGAACGTCAGTAGGAACCCTTTCGGCAGAAAGGTTAGTTCGTTTTCCATATCTAAGGCCTCGAGCGAGTGTAACCTCATGTACACGATGATAGCTGAAATTTTTTTCTGTCCACTGGGACAGCTTGCAAACATCTGTTGCTTGGCGAAGAGAAAATTCCGGGCGAGAAATAAACTGTTTACTTTACGGCGAGCTACTCCAGTAGGCAACGATGACGGCAGCTGCATGTGTGAGACTGGATCAGGAGGCCCTTTATACACTGGTTTATGCGTAAAATAGAAGTGGAAATGTAAGGATATATAGAGAAGGGGATGGGCTCAGGAGTGGGTGGCATTGGTGAAACTGGTTGAAGATGGTAAAACTTGATTTCCCAGTGCCATGTAGTGGGCACTGCCAAGGAATTGATGGGTAAGGGGGATGTGGTGGAAGGAGTGGCGTGGGTTGTGTGAAGGAATATAATAGGAGCCGACTGTATTATGGAGGGTGTAGCGAAGGCAACTGGCTGAGTGAACTATGGCAAGTTATAAGGGGCTGGTGATTCATTTCTCTCTCTCTCTCTCTCTCTCTCTCTCTCTCTCTCTCTCTCTCTCTCTTCAAGCTACCCGAATTTTCTTTATACATATATATTAAAAATGGAAATTTTTCTCTCCATCTCTAAAGTATCTGGTTTCCAAGACGAGCTGGGACTATTTTATCCTAGGTATTTTGAATATCGCTATGGATTTATGTTGCATACTGTGTGTTTAAAGAAAAAATATGGAGCACTTGGTATAGTTTTTTTACTGCTGACACATATGCCAGCCCTCGTTGCCTTGCATTTCTCTCACTTTAAGTGGACATTTCTTTCTTTGAAAATATTCAAGTACCTCTTTACGGAAATGTGTAGTTCCCTTTAATGTGTTTAAACGGGTCTNCATTTCTTTCTTTGAAAATATTCAAGTACCTCTTTACGGAAATGTGTAGTTCCCTTTAATGTGTTTAAACGGGTCTTTTCGATAATTAATATTAATTCTTTTTTCTAGCTCATATTAATTCTTGGGGTAAATGTATATATTTTTACCACATTTTTTTATAAAAACCCTCTGCCACGGTGTATAAAGCTTCTCACATTTGAACATACAATATAAACATTTGTTTCGTATTTAGTTTACCTAATTGAAGGTTAATATACTTATTTAAAAAGAAAAAGATTACTATTAACAAATCACGCAATACAAAACGGTTGTCACACAGTATCGTCATAGCCCGACATGTGTCTCATTTGTGTTTTATGCGGTTTGCTTGCAGGGATGTGCCACAAGAGTGATTCATGTCTCTCCATCTTTCATAGATGCAAGAAACCAAATAAAGTCAAAGTAACATTGTGAGCAGTGTGAGCTATAGGACCAAGTTAAGTAAACATGCAGCAAGCCCCGATGGTGCATTCGACAAACCTTTGTCCAGCTGATTGAGTTTTTGAGAGGCCGCATAGTTGGCCTCTGAGTGGCAGGTTTCGGCGTATTGCTTGTCACTTGAAAATTACTGCCTTCGCTGCGAGTTAGTAATGGGCGCAGTGGGAAAATTACGTTACACATTCGCACTGAGAAACTTCGCGTCGAGCCCCGGTGGACTACCAGCAAAAAGGAACTTCTCACTGTGCGACAGGCTGTAAGCACGCCATGGGCGTCACTGCGCACCATCCAAGAAATGTCACAAAAGCTGGAAATACATATGTGCCTACCAGTACCATATCCAGGCTGCTAGCAAAGCAGGATCTGTTGTCACGGAATTCCTTACCACGCATACCATTACGACCTGAGCATCGCCGAGCACAAATTACATNGTTGTCACGGAATTCCTTACCACGCATACCATTACGACCTGAGCATCGCCGAGCACAAATTACATTCTGCCGGGAAAAGACAGCATGGAAGCTTGCGGATTGGCGACGAGTAGCGTTCTGAGACGACTCATGGTACTGTGTGGATACAGACAACCACCGAATTCCAGTATTTAGATGTCCTGGCCACCGACGTGATCCACACTTCAGTGTAGATTGGCATACCATCCCAAAGAGTTGTGTTGTGGTGTAGGATGTTATTTCCTCCGAATACTGTATCCCACTAATGGTATTTGAAGGAATCCTAATGGTGCAGCGATACNGGTGTAGGATGTTATTTCCTCCGAATACTGTATCCCACTAATGGTATTTGAAGGAATCCTAATGGTGCAGCGATATATTGACGAAATTCTGCGACCAAGTGCTCTCCTCTTCCTGGTACGTCCGACACGATTCCTACGTGTGAAAAGCCGGTATAGATTCAGGATGACCTTGTATTACNGGTGTAGGATGTTATTTCCTCCGAATACTGTATCCCACTAATGGTATTTGAAGGAATCCTAATGGTGCAGCGATACATTGACGAAATTCTGCGACCAAGTGATCTCCTCTTCCTGGTACGTCCGACACGATTCCTACGTGTGAAAAGCCGGTATAGATTCAGGATGACCTTGTATTACAGAGGTTAGCAAAAGTGGGAAACTCGCATGCAGTCCCTTTCCTGGTTTTCCGATGTACTTGAATAACGGGCAATCGTGGTGGCCGGACTGGTGGACTTACTAACAGTCAGACCTTTGCCTCCCTCCCTACTAAGGTAGGGGGGCCAAAGTTCATCCCTGTTCCCAATTTCGTCCCTTTAGGGATTTCCAGTTACCACACTTGCAAATAGTGTTGTAACACCTGTCACTAATGTGGCTACGTTCCACTGTTTACTTGTGAGATTTGGTCATGGGCAGGACATATAGGTTTCGTTTAAGATAATGATTAATTTAGTGTCACTTTCACCTTAAAAGTCTGTTACTCATAAATTAAGTTCTGTATGCGAGTAAAATATTGTGCTGTACATAATTTGTGTTGTGTAGTTTCTGATATATTGAATTGAGGTTAGTTAGCATGGNGGGCAATCGTGGTGGCCGGACTGGTGGACTTACTAACAGTCAGACCTTTGCCTCCCTCCCTACTAAGGTAGGGGGCCAAAGTTCATCCCTGTGCCCAATTTCGTCCCTTTAGGGATTTCCAGTTACCACACTTGCAAATAGTGTTGTAACACCTGTCACTAATGTGGCTACGTTCCACTGTTTACTTGTGAGATTTGGTCATGGGCAGGACATATAGGTTTCGTTTAAGATGATGATTAATTTAGTGTCACTTTCACCTTAAAAGTCTGTTACTCATAAATTAAGTGCTGTACGCGAGTAAAATATTGTGCTGTACATAATTTGTGTTGTGTAGTTTCTGATATATTGAATTGAGGTTAGTTAGCATGGNGCGAGTAAAATATTGTGCTGTACATAATTTGTGTTGTGTAGTTTCTGATATATTGAATTGAGGTTAGTTAGCATGGTTACTGTGGTGACCATGACAATAAACCGAGGAATGTTCGTAATTTGGAATTAAAAAATATGTGTTATTTTCAGACTGCAGAACGTAAATAATGAAATAAGCAATCTATGAAGAAAGCAAGTTCGGCAGTGAGGAAAAATAGAAATGGTTTTAAAGATGTAAGCAAATCCTTTAATATCAGTCGAGCAATTTTGAAAGACTGTATATAATAAGGGCGAATGTTATACATTTGAGAAACTGGTGGAAAATAAAATAGGGAAAACAAAGGTTTTACCACAATATTTAGAAAACGAATTCGTACAACACTGTTTGCAAATGGAAGATTGTTTTTATAGGTTAACAGTTACTGATTTCCACCTAATGGCATATAAGCTTGCCATCGGTAATAATATTAGACATCCATTTTGAAATTATCAGTAGGCAACTGGCCGTACATGCATGCATCTTTTTTGTTAGTAGGCACCCTCACTTATCGTTAAGGAAATTCCATTCACTGCCAATAGCTAAAATTCAAGGATTTAGTCAGCAAAATGTCAAAAAATTCTTTGAAGTCTTGAAACCTGAGTTGGACAATGTTAAGCACAGTCCACTGAAAGTCTTTTCATCGTTCAGCACAAAAGTCAGATAATTTTTGCCTTGAAAAGATAATGGGAAGTGCACAAACTGTCATCTCAGCAGAAAGAGGCTGGTTTGTGACAATAGTTATGTGCATGTCCACTGTGGGACAATATGTACCACCTATGCTAATTTTTTCATTGAAGGGGATGAAAGCAGAATTGATGGATGGGACTCCTTCAGGATCAATGAGAGGTGTTAGTTATTCTGGATGGATTGTGGCCAAACTCTTTGAGCAAAGGTTTCATCATTTTGTGTCTATCTTTAAACCATCAAAGAAGATTATAGTGGTTTTGGTTCTAGGTAGGCACTACTTCCATGTGCTAAACATCTGTGTCCTTGAATGTGCAAAAGAAAATGTAGTTTCGGTGGTGTGTTTGCCATTTCATTCTGCAGCAAAGAGGGAAGCAATTCGAAGTTGCATTTATGTTCCCTTTCAAAAAATTATATGCTCAAAGTATTCAGAATTGGTTGATTAGCACTACTTGGTGCATTGTATCTAATATGCAGATCGCCAGGTTGTTTGCATAAGGTTACATATGTGCTGCAACAGCACAATTCACACAAACAGTTTCCATAAGATAGGAAGCCTTCCATACAACCCTGGCAACTTCAGCGAAGTTGACTACATGGCCCACCCACAGCAGGAAGCATAAACTTAGGATGTATGAGTAATACAAGTATTTCCTGTATGTCCATTTACTTCACAGGAGGATGGAGTAGTGCAAGACTTTTCTGAACATCCACCCACTTCATAAAAGGCTCCTTGTGTTTAGCCCTAAACACATCAGGGCAGTTCCAGTAATCAAGCCAAGAACAACAACAAGGAGAGGCTCTGATCTTCTAGTGAGCGGCTCCATATGCCAAAACAAATTTCTGCAAACATCTCTGCAGAAAATGAAAAATGTGACACCTTCGCTCCCCAAGGAAAACAAAAAACAAAAGCAGCTAGGAGACAACCTCCTGACTCAAGCNAAAAAAATAAAAGCAGCTAGGAGACAACCTCCTGACTCAAGCGACAGTGAGTACAATGATGATATTGTCTACATGTATGCTCACGATAAAGACAGCTAAATGGAAAACGTTAATCATATGATAAGCGAGGAGAAAAGTTGATTCATTGCAAGAATTATTATTTTTTGTTTTTAAAACATGTATCACTCTAGAAAGAGAACATTTATATGTGACAATTCCTTACAAGTTTGAACACANTATTCATTGCAAGAATTATTTAATTTTTTGTTTTTAAAACATGTATCACTCTAGAAAGAGAACATTTATATGTGACAATTCCTTACAAGTTTGAACACAATGAGTAAATATTGTTCATGAAAGTCCTTGAAATGACTATACTAACAGTGTTTGTTTGTGTCTCAATAGACAAAAATGTTAGACTTGATTTATCTTTTCAGGATAATTACGGGTGGACAAAACTAGGAACACCATTTTTATAATTAGGTTTTTTCAGTACTTGGTCTTATTTTTATATCATCTAAAGCATATTATTATTATTTATTTGTAACTTGCTTCAAAGTAGAGTACATCTTCATGAATATATATATATGTCATTTGTTATTCTAGTCTACAACCTTTCAGGCCATTTATGGTGTCAAACCTACTTAAGTGACGAAATTTTGGTCCCGTACTTTATACTACCGCAGCCCCAGACGCCCGATAGAACAGAAACTTCGGGCAACAACAATGGCTGAGGATTTGTAGGCTCATTTTCACTAGCTGCGGCAGGATATTTCTCAGGAAAACATCCGATGTCTGTATGACAGCATGCCTACCATATCGCCGACTTTCTCTATGATATGGGTTGTCCAGCACAATACTAAGTGCATCCTGCAAGTGTTGGTTTCCTGCAATTCTAGCTGGGTGTGGTACAATATTTTGATATGTTCTGTGTGCATACTAACCATGTCTTGTGCCTGTAACTAATTACGAGCCCCTGCGATGGCTCATTCAGGGACATTAACTTTCTTTTAAATGATTTTATTTAGTCAGGTTGAGCACATGTATAGCTACATCGCGACTTGATAGCTATGTTGATATTCTGACAGCGAAAAGGTAACATCGTCTCAACACAAAATTTAATGAATAACACAAAGTTGTTTGTGCCATTACTGCGAGAACAAATTTAATAAATGCTGAAATCCTCGACAGCTGTAAGAGAATATGCTCATAATGTGAAGCGAGCTACTTTCGTATGTGAAAATTGCAAATCACAGTTTGGTCGGCGAAGCAACATGCAAAGGCATCGCAAAATGTACCGGTCTCCCTTCATTTCCTTCTAAGTGTTATCTCTCAACATTGCATCAGAGTTGAATTCGGATGGTATCTGACGTGAAATCCACTTGTTAATCATAGAAGCAGACAACTTCCACTGTGAATACCACGCAGAGTTTATTACTTTCTTCAAGACTTCCGTACAACTACTGTGACAAGATTTTCGCAAATGTTAATGAAGCAAGAAGGCATGAAATGAAACCATATACATGAAATATCGATGTGAGAAGTTCTCTTAACTATTTACGTGCCAACAGTTTAAATAGTCATTCCCAGCAGATTAAAGTGCTTCACCATCCACCGATGTTGAGCGACCAGTTAAAACTCCTCAGTTGTTGTTTACAGGGAAGACTGGTCCCAGCGCAGATTAGATTCGACTGGCGAATCAGAAGCTAAACCTTTCAATTCTTCACCTATCCAAACATCGCAACTTCAGAAAGTAACATGTTTTGGAGGGGGGTGGGGGGGCTAATATAAATTATTTTTTTCGGAATAAATCAGCATTCAAGGTTATTTTTAAATATATTTATCATAGTATCGGACAACTTCGACGAACGATAGTTGTTCATTTCTGGCATATATGTGCAACAAATTTTAATAAACCAACTAACAGAGGTGGTGGTAAAATAAGATGCTGTGAAATACATTTTTTGAATGCATCTATAGTAAACAGGACACATATGACGATGAGCACAAAAGGAAGTGATTCGAATATACCTGCCTATAATGCATATGTCAGCATAGTCAGTGTCGATAATTGTATAAAGAAGTTATGACATGAGGAAGAAGAAATGAAATTGAAGAGCTCTTCTTGGCAAATGCTTCTGTGGAACATCTGCATCTGAGAACAAATAGTTTCCACCCACTTAAAACATAGAAGACAGATAAGTATATTTGTCCTCAATGTCGATTATGAACATATAAAAAGTATCTAAATATCGTACTATCACAGTATATATTTGGTTTTCATATAGGGTTTATACACAAAAAGCCTAGGAATGTGAGAAGCTTACAAATTGGAAACGATTATGTCTTTTAAAAGCACACAATTCCCAGAAGATTGTATTTGTGCTGCAGATATCTCGATCATAACTGTTATTGCCAGCAGTAACAACATTTCGTCCATGTAACCACTGTGTCGTCTTGGCTTACGACGAATACGAATGCTGTGCTTACCAACTGATTATTGAGTGCAACAGCACATGCATTAGCGCCTATCCCCACAATGCACCAAAGCATTCGCATGACAATATGTTACGATACATGGGTGTCTGGGTTCAGGTTAAGCAGCTAAGTCTGACTGTTTTTGAGGTGAAATGCAGATCGTCTCAGCTGGTTACAATAACTGAAATTAATATTATGGAGATGTGTGCCGTGAATCCAGCTCTATCGACTGAGATTGATAATTATATTGTCATCGACTTCATTGGTTGTGGTGTCTTTGTTGTCTAAAATGGCAACGACTGATTCTTCATACGAACCAACATCACCATTTCTTACTCAATCATCTATTTATTTGGCTGTACCATCTGGTTCTTTGGTTGCATTATCTCCCACAGAGTTCGGTTCATCAGCTGTTTCACCTCAGCACTAGTAAACATATCGCTGCAAGTAATGCGACATGGTATTTTCACTCCAACTCATCGCATGGCAGCAAAACATTCATGGATGTATGTAAAATCACATAAGCATTAAATATATTTGCCTACAGCGCACGTCTCCTTTCTAACACAATACTTTCTGCAAAAATGTAAGGTCATGCAAAATTACATACAGAATTAAATAGCAGGACTCATCCATGTTTCGGTGTCAGTTCTGCAAGAGAGAGTTCCTCTAAATTTCATTAGTGGTTTGACAAGCAGCAGGAATATATTTTCGATTATATGGTCCTGTACGACCATCAGTTACCACCAGTATGATTGACGAGCCTGCTTACTGACTACCAGGAGCAACGTCGCCAGTTTCGTCATCTGCTACGAAGGCAGTGTATTCCCTGGTTTCTACTCCACCCGATGTATTTATGGACGAACCATCTGGGTCCACCAATGCATCAATTCCAGCACCGCCGAGAAGGTTTCGGTGTCTTTTTCTGCTCCAAGTACTTTGCCTTGAAACTAGCTGCATGCCTATATGAAGTCTATGAGTGCAGAAAAAATTAGTTTTGTGTTAAAGGCCTGCAGGTGATGTACAAGAGTGTACACCTTTTATGGACGAACTTGAGTAAATGATTTTTAGTATTTGCGAATAATTATATATATATTTTTAGTAAATTAACTAAAAATGCCAAAACTGTTTTAGTTAATTTCTTTTTGGTCCAATTTTGAAACCACCGTTATATATAAACTGTGTTTGTTTAAAAACGAGCACAATAATGCAAATATAATTTTATCAATTTACATAACTGTTATGCCTATTATCTATGCATACATCCATTCTCCGAACTGGAGGTGATCAGTACATTTCTGTTGCTTGGGGCCGTGCATGGTATGGCATTAAAGATCTCCTGACAGCTTTAGACACTTATCAAAGTAAAAACAAAAATAATAGTACTCTTAATGGGTAGAGTTTTTCTGTTATAATGATGGTAGTGGTATGAAGGGAGGAGTGCAGTGGTGCAAAGCAGGAGGGGGTAATTGTAAGGTGGATGATAGAACTGGATAGTGGTTGGGTTGTGGGCTGTGCATGAGGTTAGGGGGCATTCATATTAAATCCCAGATGGCAGTACTTTGATTGGGTAGCTTAATGATTAAGGCATTGCAATTGTATTCACACTTAAAATATGAGTCCAGTGTTATCTAACATGTAATACTCCAACTTAGTATTTTATAAATTATAAAATAATTCTAATATAAAAAAAATACTTATTTATTAAAATAAATTTTTATTATATATATTGTGGCTGACATTTCTACATGCGCAGATCTTCAGCTACATTGAGCAGCCACTTAGACACATTGGGCAGGAAGAAATTTTTCACAATTTTTGGAATCTCTGGTGGTTGGGGGGAAAGGAAATGTTGAAAACGAAATGGGCATTTTCGGAAACTAAACAAGCAATTTTGGAGGAAAACTGGGAATTTTGAACCCTCAGGCGGCCATACTGAAACAGCATCCAACATGGTGGATGGCCTTGCGGATTCTCAGCCAGCAGCTTTTGTACTGATATCGGCCAGAACGTCCTGCTCACAGCGTGACTGCAAATTATTGAAGAAATATTATTTTAATGTTTTCCATTTGTGTGGCTGTCCGTTCGATAATTATGGAAATTATAATAACTGATCTCCTGGTAATATTTTGAGTTTGTCATCTGGACTCATGAGCGAGAGGTGTAATAGATCCAATTCGATGTACATTCATTCTACAAGGGTTCGTGTTATATTGAATCTATTTGGAACAAACTAAATGTAGGGACAGTGTTATATGTTCCATGCTGTTTACTCGTCCCCCTGCCGCTCATCAGAACGAGGCATCTCTCCTCGTAGGTGGTGAGTGATTGCTAGAGAGAATGCTAGAAAAATGTTTCTTATAATAGGGGTAATCCAGACATGTTTATATCACAGCTTTGCGATTGTGAAAAATAATAGTTTAGAATGGCCAAAACTACATTACTGTCGAGCAAATGATTAAATTAAAGATTATGATATCATGTACGAAATTGACTTGAAGAGACTGGGAATGAAGTAACGAATAAGAAACTTTTTCAGTGTTCCATAGTACTCTGTGTAAAATTCCGCAACAAATAAAAATATAATCAATTTAATTAAAAAAAATTTAATCGAATGGTAATTACAAATTTTTCATTCGACATATCATATGCATACAAAACCAATATGGCTGCCAATTTGTATAAATTAATGTGAATGCATTTAGGTTTAGTGGTCATAACTGCTGAAGACCTTCGGGTATGGCGGGCAATCCCGAGTTGAAGCATTTCGAGCCCTTCCGAGTAGAGCANTTCGGGTATGGCCGGCAATCCCGAGTTGAAGCATTTCGAGCCCTTCCGAGTAGAGCAGAAGATTGCCGAGCACTCTCTCGAGTTGAGCCGAAGACTTCCGAGAACTATCTCGAGTCGAGCATAAAACTGCCGAGCAGTCCTGAGTAGAGACAAAGGCCACCAACCATAGCCATAGCCACACAGCTACTATTAAATTGACATTGCGTCGTACTCGTCATATATACACCACTTTCAGGGTTTACTTTTTATCAATAAATTTCTAACCACTTGGTTTCCGAATAATGGCACGTGAATTAAGATGCATTTTTCTTTCTCATTTTATAACAGTTTTTGTTGTGTGTACACAGACTCCAAAAAATTGGGAGTAAAGGATCCGCCTGTTAGACGTGTCGTGGAAGTGCCGTACCTAGTATCCTATTGTGGAAACACGCTAGTTACTCAAAGTTTGAATACACTTTAACAAATAGTAATCATGTGTAAAGAAAGTGGATAAGGGAATTTTTGACAAACATATTTAATATCATTAAGATCTAATTCCTTTGCTTTAGTTATCATGCATTATACAAAAAATACCTCAGTGTCTTTATTTTGATGAAAAATTGTCTTTAATTATTGTTCAGAGTAACAATAGAAATACTTCTCATAAAATAATTAATAGTTAATTTGCTTGCTTAACCTTCACTGATATAGACGTCTATAAATTATTAGACGAATAAAATATCAACTGTCAACAAAAATATACTATTTTCCTTAGCAATGCAAGTAGCAATTCTTCAATAGAAGACACTGTATCCAAAACTAAACACTGGAACATCACCATTTAAAGTGAAATTTTTTTTTAAAATTTTGGTATGTCCTCCTAAGTGTCCTAATAAAAATTATTCCACCTTCAAATGAACAGTACTCATACCATTTATTTTACCTATGCACACCTACACTTTATCTATAATAAATTTAGATACATTATTTATTTCTAAAGTAACAAAATTTCATGCAGCCTATATAGACCAAAACTATTCCTTGCTCTGTGCTGACGTTTACATATTTGTTGGCATCCCATGGTCTTTATGTTACTGAAGGGAACAATCTAATATCGCCAACTGTNAGCTGACGTTTACATATTCGTTGGCATCCCATGGTCTTTATGTTACTGAAGGGAACAATCTAATATCGCCAACTGTATGTGAGGTATTTGGTGGCGATAGAGATTTTGCGGACAGCCCAGAAGATTTTACTGAGTACAATTATATTTACTTTAATACATAAATTACAGTAAATAATTAAAATTATTTTTCTAAATGTTTGGGACAATGTCGTTTGTTGAAGGACCATCTTTTGTGTGATATTTTGAATTTGCAACCTTGTATAAATTTCTAGTCAACTTTTACAGTCTCACTAGGTTAAGTATGGTTAGGTAGGTTAGATTAGGATAAATCAAGTTACTTTTCACTAATATACTGCCTTTTACTACTTTAATACATGTATATTGCCAGTTTTTAATATTTTTTTAATTCTTCTAAAATTATCCAACAACTTATATCTTTTTGACACTACTTCATGCTCTAATAGGGTTCCTGAGATGTTAAGAATAAATTAAAATTCTTATAATGCATTTTAAATTTACCAATTTTCCCATGTGTTTCTACTGTGCTATAATGTTAATGACCTTGTTCCCTATCGCTTCTTTCAGAATTGCAATGAAGAAGCACAGCGGTAGCTTTTCTAGTATGCATTTTTTGATTGAACTCGTCGAGTGGGTCCGTATAAAATATGCACTCGAAGTGAACAATTGTTAGTCTATATCGACTCGGAAGCTCTTAACTTGTATATCGTAAAAAAAAGGAGCTTTGGCACTTTATAATTAAAGAGGATCACGAGGCACTACATAATGTAAGCGTAAGCTATTTCGATTTACATTATTAACTACATCACTGGCTACGCTATACTCGGCGCTTTAGTTTCCTGAACTCTTGTGGTTGTACTAAGTCAATATAATAAATAAATGTTTACAAGATACCTATTTCGAATATACTCGGTCCACTAAAGAAAGAGTTTTTTTTTTTTTTGCTTATTTTTGATTTCACTCGCATGTGCTGGTTTAACGATGTGGTTTCTTGGCATAACGACTGGATGCAGAGTGGTCATTTCCATAAAAAAGAAACAACTTAATCTGTGGGTCTCCTCAAGTGGTTAATCCACACCCGTCACCTTTTGGGACATTAGACAGATGGCACAAAGTTCCCACCACTAAGCAGAGTGTTCGACCACGGAGTGCTTATTTTTTTGGAGGCCAAACAGCCTAAATTTTGCTGTGAAGAAATTCATTAGCCATGGTAAAGGACACTGCGCTGTAAAACCCATATATGCCTTGGAAACTTAATACGCAAATTCTTTTAATATCCATTGTAGTTCGCAACTGATATTTTATTTCTCATTTCGTTTAAGTAATTATCTCACATTTTTAAACTATGTTAAGAATGACTCCGTGTATTATGTCATACTCTAATTCTTACTTTTTTATGATGCTAAACATTCTTAATAAAATTGAATGCACAGTATCTGACAATGGTGACACAAATTAATCACTTTAAATCTATGAACCAAATTTCTTAATGTGAATATTAATAACTATGTTTATTATTACACATTTATCATTAACACAAATATTCAAATTATTTTTCTTGAAAAAGAATTAAATAAAAATAAAGCAATAGGCAAAACAAATTAATAATTTTTAGCACAAGGAAGATAGTACCGCTTATATTTTTAATGCTTTTTGCCGTGTGTGTTGCTCGATTTTCTTTCATTATCTTACACTTAACTAATATTTAATAATTATTGTTAGGTATTAATTAACTAAATATGTTGTTGTCGTAGTTGATGAAGCACGTGAAGAAGTGGTGACTGATATAGAAATATGTGCGTCATGTGCCGAAAAAGCGGACGGGAGGAGTTGGGACATTGACCTTGGCCAATACTGGAACATTGTCCACTTACATCAGTCAGAGCGCGAGCAACGGTGACGGTAAACTAAGGTGTCAAATGAGNGGCCAAACAGCCTAAATTTTGCTGTGAAGAAATTCATTAGCCATGGTAAAGGACACTGCGCTGTAAAACCCATATATGCCTTGGAAACTTAATACGCAAATTCTTTTAATATCCATTGTAGTTCGTAACTGATATTTTATTTCTCATTTCGTTTAAGTAATTATCTCACATTTTTAAACTATGTTAAGAATGACTNAGTTCGTAACTGATATTTTATTTCTCATTTCGTTTAAGTAATTATCTCACATTTTTAAACTATGTTAAGAATGACTCCGTGTATTATGTCATACTCTAATTCTTACTTTTTTATGATGCTAAGCATTCTTAATAAAATTGAATGCACAGTATCTGACAATGGTGACACAAATTAATCACTTTAAAACTATGAACCAAATTTCTTAATGTGAATATTAATAACTATGTTTATTATTACACATTTATCATTAACACAAATATTAAAATTATTTTTCTTGAAAAAGAATTAAATAAAAATAAAGCAATAGGCANAAAATTATTTTTCTTGAAAAAGAATTAAATAAAAATAAAGCAATAGGCAAAACAAATTAATTATTTGTAGCACAAGGAAGATAGTACCGCTTATATTTTTAATGCTTTTTGCCGTGTGTGTTGCTCGATTTTCTTTCATTATCTTACACTTAACTAATATTTAATAATTATTGCTAGGTATTAATGAACTAAATATGTTGTTGTCGTAGTTGATGAAGCACGTGAAGAAGTGGTGACTGATATAGAAATATGTGCGTCATGTGCCGAAAAAGCGGACGGGAGGAGTTGGGACATTGACCTTGACCAATACTGGAACATTGTCCACTTACATCAGTCAGAGCGCGAGCAACGGTGACGGTAAACTAAGGTGTCAAATGAGNCCAATACTGGAACATTGTCCACTTACATCAGTCAGAGCGCGAGCAACGGTGACGGTAAACTAAGGTGTCAAATGAGCTCGTTCGTTGTTGTCTGCTTTATGACTTTAATGTGGGATTGTCCTTAGCTGCACCAAGTCGCCGAATACGTCAAACCTTCGGGGCAATGCTGTGAGTGAACCCACCACCAGTCATTGGTTCCAGAAATTCCAGTCGGGAGATCTGTTCCTTTGTGATGAACCCTGAAGTGGGTGGCCACAGGTCCTGGATGACGAAGCTCTGAAGGCTGCTATAGTGGAGGATAGCAGCCAAACATGTGGCGAGCTTGCCGAACGCTTCCAAGTGTCTGATGAAACAGTCAGATTTCACATGTACCGCATTTGGAAGGCGTTCTAGTTCAGCAAGTGCAAAACCCATCGCATTTTCGGAAGGCAACATGGAACAAGAAGTGATATTCTGTTCTCATTGCTTTTACAGTACCGCAGCGCACCCTGAATGACACTCCCAAACAAGCGAGACGTAGGTTGTTACCACGGAACTCAGTGCCTCACACCGCAAAACCACCTACACGCACATCAAATGGTGTACTATAAGGTGCTACTGACGAGCCAAAACATTACTGTGGACCTGCACTCACAGCACTTGAACGTGTGCAACATGTACTGAAGAAAAATGAGCCAGTAGTAGTTAATCGTAGGGATGTACTGTTCCATAACGACAATGCCAGGCCGCATGTGGTGCGTGTGGCCAGGGATACAACACAGCGACTTCACTGGGAGACACTGTGTCGTCCGCCATACTCCCCTCTTCCGTTCCCTGGACGACCACCTTCGTGGTATATCACCCGAAAATGAAGTAGATTTGCGGCAGGCACTCCCAGAATTCTTTGCGTCCAAGACCTCTGATTTATACTACCAGTGCATTACGCAGTCAGAGGCACATAGGCCAAATGTGCTATATGCCGATGGGGACTGTTTTAGGCACTCAAAATATGTGACGTTTGCTTTAAAACTTCTTCTTATGGCAATATAAAACCTTAAAAGATTATTCAGTTACTTTGTAATAAAATAGCCACGACCAAAAATGCTATAGTAGACACTTACCCAGAAAATTTCCTGTCTTCGGAGTCTTGCGAAATGAGTTTCGATGGAACAAGAGCCGGCCTGCGAGTAAGTGCTGATGCTGGTGGCGGTTTTTGATCTTCATCACCATCTTCTTTAGATCTTCTGCGCGCAGCTTCCACCTCACCATCGTGGTGATGAAATGCTGTTGTATGATCTGCCTGCACAGATCCATTAAAGGTGTTATTACTTTTGTAAAAATGTGTGTTAATTAAAAATTTTATATTTAATATATTTAAATGCTTTATTTCTCTTTAATCTGAAAATGTGCATTAGTAAACTGTGAGAGATGGTTCTGAAAATTCCTGTATGTGTTTACAATATCGGGTGTTTGCAACCTTGAAAAATAATCTATCGATCTCAAAGAGATATATTCCGGAAGTACTGAAAGCGGACATTCTTTTTTTTTTTTTTAATAATTAGGCTTCTTACACAAACCGCAGGGAAATGTGTAACGATTAACGTCTGCATCCCCCTGATTCGTTGATACTTAAATAATTTAAAAAAATATATCGTCACACAATTTCCAGTGAATTAACTGATCCACAAGTAGACAAAACAGAACAATTTCGCAATTTTTTTCCTATTCTGCTTCCAAGCACTTAAGTGTTACTTCAATTATTTGCTTCTATGGAACCTGGGTTATTCTCTTGTATGAATTTACGAAGTTTCATTTCTGTTTCGTTTTTCTCAGCAGCCAGAAAGAAAAAGGAAATGTTTAGCTGGGAATCTGGAATATGTACATACTAATATTATTACAAATATTGATAAGAAAATACACTTACGTATAGGCACCTGCGGAAGTAAAATCGCTTGAAATATGTATAATGAATGGATTGCAAAAAGCTCAATTCATATGAAGAAATTCTATTTCTGAAATTTGAACTCGCCTAGGCATATAAATTGTAAGGCGATGGTTCCCCGATTAATTACACTTCCAGATCATCAATCAACAAGAAAGTGATATGTGTCTCATTTATTCAATTAAACTTAAGAATTATAAGATGACCCCGACAGTAAACTTGGAATTTATCCTTAAACTATAAATCCAACATTACATGTATTTCAAACTCAGTCTCCTTCCACTACTACCACATCAGCAAAACACACACACATATAAAGACAAGAATGAGTGGTGGAAAATATATGAAACTGTGTATGTTTAAAGGTGATGTTAATTTATTTTCCAGTCATTAGAATATCACATGCGGTGGCAAGTTAACACAACTGCTGTAACTGGCCCTCTGAATCTGTGGATTAGCAACGTGATGAAATTTAAGTCCGATCTGATACAGAACATTATTTATCAGATATAGAGAAGGGGAACTTTCTGGCCACGAGAGTACAACATAAAGCATTCCTTACATAGATGCGTGCACCATGTGTGGACGAGCATCGCATTCTTGACAGACTGTACCAGGGTTCTGTGTCAGGATATGTAGCCATTAGAAAGCAGAACATCACTGATAAATCACTGTGCCGTCAGATTCCAATGAATCACTGCCGCAGGTGATCTTAAGTATTACCCTATAGATCCCAACATCATTGAGCTGGAAGACTCACGTTTCTCCTAGGAAAACACCGATGTGACCCAGGAAATATTTAAAACACAACAGCTCTCCTATATGCCTGTGTAATTCCTTGCTCGAAACTAAACTCCAGATCTATTATTCCACCAAACATATAAGAGATAGCCCTACGGAAACATTTGAAACAAATTAAGGAAAGCAATTTTTTAATGCAGAATATTGAAGAAAGTTTAACTGGATCCAGCATACAACTGAACGCTGTCGTATAATTAAAATGTTGGAGTTGACAGCATGTACCACACAACTCGGCAATGGTCATAAACAGGATGGGGAACCATTCCTCAAAAAATATTTAATTCTAAATTAATAAAATGCACTCAAAATCATAACAGTTGCAATCTGTGACATTAAAAGACAAACAAACTTGCGTTTTGTAAAAATTTACTTTTCCATTGTAATTGGAGCCCATGCAAAATAACATAGAAATTAACTTTGTTACACTTTAATTTTAGGGAAAATTTTCGTGTGCGTTTTTTAAACCAATAGCCCTTAAAATCATAATTGTGGATAATAAATTTTTGTACATAAATTATTCATGAATTAAAAAAATCTTCAACTAACATTTAATCTCTAAACCAATATAAAATGTTTGCAAAATATAGACATTTTTGACAATTACAAAATGTTCTCTCTAACTCACAATTACCGCATAAAATTTTCTTGGACATCTGCAAATTTTAACAACTATTAAAAAACATATCAAACCCAGACCTACCCGAAAACAAGATACGTATCTTAGGTTATGCACTAGCCATCTCTGCCCGATTGGCAGCTCTGCAACTAATTTATGATTAATATTCCCCTCACGCGCCATTATCAGATCAGCCTCTAAAAACACTTCATGCTCTCGGACCTTCCGCGACACTTTTGGAACGGCCTATCAAAATGAGTTATATTCGCAGAACTTCCTTTTAAATTCCGACAAATCAGGGACCATTAACGTCACGCGGTTGTCAAGTAGGAGAGAAAGTGGTGGAAGTCGACGCACCCAACAATAGAAGTTATGAGAAGTGATTTTTATGCATTATAATAGGCGCAATAAACATATCCCGCTCTGTATCATAGAACTGGCTTTTCTGGAGACGAAACCAGCCATCAAGACAACTCGTCTCGTCACACTGGCAGAGCGCATTTTCTCTCCCAAGTTGTCCATTAACCCATGCAGGCGAAAACGTGTGATATCACGTTTTATCCGTCCCTCTTGAATGAGTATTGGCTCAAGTGCTGCAACATCAGGAAGAAACCCAACTACTAGGAAGGCCAGTCGCAAGACCTTTCCTCCTCCCGGAGCTCTGCAGATCCTTCATAGTAAGCTTCGGCACTAATGATCTCTCCAATGACTACCTCCAACTCAGGGGAAACATGGGGGAAGAACTATCTTTACAAATACCAGTACAAGAGCGAATATAAACTAATGGGGAATCCCTAACCCCTTACTTACCATTAAATTAGTTTCTAGCATTCTGATAGTCTCTTATGTCTATATTAACAGATATTCTAAATACACAGAGAACTAAGTCTTATAATTACGTTAACATGGAACAGTCACATCAGATTACAATTTGATGAATATAAAAATATATGGGTGATGGCCACTCTTAATTGCAGATTGAAATCATTCCAGCTTACTCACATGTGCTTTAATTATTAAATTGGCGACTAAGGATCTACCAGCAAAGTATTATCAGTCAAAAAATATTTCATCTGAAACAGCTCAAGCCATTTGGAAGAGAGCTTAGCATAGAAAAATTAACATTTGGGAATTTAATAAATGGGGCTCAATTAAAACATTTCAAGCTCACTTCAGATCAATTTATTTGTACATTTTCTCCTGTTTGCTGCATTGAAAACATTGTTAAAACATAAAGTCAAACAATGCAAAATTGTACCCCCTTACATAGAGTATCTTGTTGAAAGACTCTTAATGCACATTTTAATCTCCTGTTAATCCTTTCCAATTTATTATGCTGACGATATAAAGAAAATATATATTGACCAATTTCAACCCTCACACAAACAGACACTCAGTTTTTCAGTGGACACAAAATATGTACCATTATATGTAATGACCTTATTTGGATCTCCAAATACCAGACACAATCTCTGACACACTATTTTACATATTTCAAGATTTAATCCATTGGAGAGATAGAGGAAACGTGGCGAAACTATCAAATGCCTCAAGAATATATGTGAAACCTTGTCCACTTCTACACTGTAAAAAAAATTGAGGTAAAATTCCCTTACATTTAAGAAAAGCAAATTACCTCTACATGTAAGGTAAAATTACCTTTTAAATGTAGAGTAAATTTACTTAACTAGGAAAGTACTATTTCCGAATCGTTCGGAAATGTACCTGACAAAAGTGTGGGAACATCCTATACAAGCAAAGGAATATCAACCATATTGTATAATAATAGTTTGTATTTAAGAATTTCCGGTAGTTATTGTAGTGTTGAGTTCATTGTAAACTATATTTTCAAAGGAATAACGACCGAATCTAAAATTCTAGACATTTGAGGATGGGTGGACGCGAACCATAATCCTCTACCCAGGAAGACCGGTGCGCCAGCCATTACACCACGGCGGCAATGTAACTATGTTAATGATTATTAGCATACTAGCGTATTCCACCACAAAAAATTAAAAAAGTATTAATTTAAATTATTTGCAACATTTTTAATTGAAATAACTATACACGTTTTCCCTAAAAAAATGTCTTATTCATACCTTGAACATTCTCGCTATTCTAAGAGCATCTTGACAAATTAGTAAGGTATTCCTGGAACTGGTTATAATAACTATTTTCTGTAACAGATTGCTCAGTTACATTTCTGTGGTACAAGGCAAAGTTAGTTTAGAATTTCTCCAGAGCGTTCTGTTATTTCCCATTCGAAACAATAAATGCCAATTAATGCATGCAAATCTCCACCCATTAAATTTATCCAGATTTATAGTAATTGCAGGCTCTTTTAAAGCAGTCAGCTCTGAATTTGATGATTCAAATGTTCCCCAAGATATTTCCTGTTTACACATACAGCTATTTCGTTATTAGGTGTGTAATGTATTGCTAGAAATAATCTGGTTTATATATTTAAAATTATTTTAAGGTTTATTTGCTACATCCACAGTTCCATTTCGCCAATTTTGACTAAACATGGTATGCTGAGAGGATATACTAGGAACAAAATGTATTTCACCACATAGTCATATTTGTTATCCTTTTTGTAATATAGCACCATATATAGAATAAAAGTTCTTGTCATATCTTCAGAAAAAAATCAACTGCTTCCTACAAAATTTGCTAAATAAGTCGTGCTTTGGCAAGTCATATCATTCTATACATTTTAAATGGATCAGACTTCAATTTGAAAAATGGCGGCTATACGAACTTTTAAGCTGAGTGTTCTTAATCTACAAAATTATGTAACAAATTTCTACTTAATTTTGTATGCTGGCGGTATCTTTTACAACTATTAAATGTGAGTGCACAGTGCCTCTTTAATCCGCCATTTGGTTACACATTGCTTCATGAATAAGTAGAATTTTGTGTAGTATCTCGGTAAACAATCAAACTATTTTTAAATAATTTGGCAAACATATATTTCCGTACAGAATAATATGTTTTAGAGGCTCAAGAATTTATTTTCAAAGAATTTTTCAGCACAGTATGCTATATCACAAAACCATGTACCCAATTTGAACTGAAAATATGTTACTGGCAGTATTTTTGCAAGCTTCAAATGAGTTAATACATAAAGTCTTTTTTCCGCAATTTTGGAAGTAACACCGCATGGAAAATATAGCTTTTATACCTGCCATTTCTAACTATCACCAAATAAAAATAATATGTAAGTTTTAAGACATATTTTTGGGACCAATCAACCAATTCCACCAAATTTTACAAGCAATCTGTAAACATACCTGTTTTTGTTGGGGGCAGGCCTTTTTAAATGGCGTTAATTTACATAATTTACATAACAACATTATGTTTATTAAAATATTTAACAAAATTGAACCAAATTTTTTATACTCAAAGTATATATTATATGTATCAATTATGTGTACATGGATTCCATTTTCCCAGCCTTTATACGAAATAATGGGATGTGAGAAAATTTATCATTTGTATTATATTTTCATAGCCATTCAATTATTTTCCACCAAATTTAACACTTATTAGTGCTACAGAAAGCTAAGAAATATAACATGATTTAAGTTGGCCAAACACTGATTTTCAAAATGACAGAACTGTAAAAAAATTCAGGATAGTGAACCCATCTACCAAAATATTAGTCTGATTACATCCGAAGTTGATGCTCCGAATCCTACTCACGTAATTCAGTTAGTTGCTTGCTAACTTATGGTTCGATGTTAACTTGACTCGAGTCCCAGGTAAGGCACTTTTGTGTTTGTAATTGCCTCACTTCTTTTGCATATATTTCTTGTTCCATCACTAATGATAATGTTGTCAACGAAATGTCAAAGCCTTCCTACCATCTAAGGTTTTAAGAACTTCATTGAATACTATTTGCACACAATTAGAGAAAAGTAGGCTCATTATTTATATCAGTAATTTCTTATTTCATTATATACCAATAGTGATATATCCAGGCTGTTCGGAATCTTACCTGAAATATATCCTTGTGAAACGTGAGGTAGACATACGCAATGAAAGTTATAGTCAGCTCAGTACCTAAAGGAGATATATACACTTGAAAATCGAGTTTATAAACGGAATTTTTGCAAAATTTTAGAAACAACTTCGAATTTAAGTGCAGTTCTTTGGATAAAAGTTTGTGCTACCGAGACCTTCACCCCATGGACAAACTGGTGTTAATACCTCCCGTAACCATAACATCAATATAGATGCCCACCCTCTTACCGTATACAAATGTTTTGACTTCAAGATTTACAAATTTTTATGCCATCTTATTGAGCAATACGTCTTACTTAACTAAAACGGTCCTCTCGTTAAATGTTTATAGGATCCACTGTTTCCTTTTAAAACGCACACTTAGTTTTCAGCGGCGACGAAACAGTGCCTGGCACCTAGGCAATACTTCCAACAGGCGGAGGTAAATACATCGAAAGTAACTAATATTGGGTCACCTATTTCCGAAAGTACAAATGAAACGAGACAGAAATTGTGTGGTGGGATTACATGTGTGTAGGACTACAGTGTAGACAGCATGTCATAAATGTTTACATGAGGGGAATTGGCCGACACACATTTAATGTATGGTGTGGCAGGCTGCAGTGGTCTGAGAGCACATCATTTGTACCAGCACAAATACCCAAACAGCATGACCACTCATCATGAGACGTTTGTCGCAGTTGACCAACGCACCACTGTGCAGTTGTAAAGTACTTGCTGATTCATGTGAACCTTAATGCATGTCTAAGCGATATTTTAGCGACAAGTCACGTTAACCAGAATTTTATTCAAAACAGAAAAATCCACACTATGTAGGCCTTTTCAACAATAATGAATTAATGTAAGTCTTGCGAAACCACTGTTATTTTTGCCACCGTTCCAGGTTCGTCGCCTTTACCATGGATTAGAATATCTTGCCACTGAAACTTCTGTTTAGGAACCAAACTTATGGTTTAGAATCTACGAGTTCACCACCTGGACGAAACCATCACGATTGATCGTGATNAGAAAAATCCACACTATGTAGGCCTTATCAACAATAATGAATTAATGTAAGTCTTGCGAAACCACTGTTATTTTTTGCCACCGTTCCAGGTTCGTCGCCTTTACCATGGATTAGAATATCTTTGCACTGAAACTGCTGTTTAGGAACCAAACTTATGGTTTAGAATCTACGAGTTCACCACCTGGACGAAACCATCACGATTGATCGTGATCCAAGCTCCGCCAAAGACGCCTTTCCGTAGAACCAAGCATGTGAAATGCCCAGGAGTTTCACACATTTGGTTGGTTATCCAGCAGTGCCGCAATGAAATAGAGGGTTCCCTTGAGCTAGTAAAGACTATCGGTTTGCACACGACAGCACTTTTCAGAACTACGAATCCACTTGTTCTCTAATACTTGGGCTGGCAATAGCCACGACACAGCATAGACGTATAGTTTTATCTAATATGTGAAAGCATGGCAATTTGCTCACTATCCATGCAGAAAGGAATGACCATTATTTTATGCCAGGGAGTCCCACCGGGTCAACTATACGTCTACCACAGGCTGGGTCACCGATTTAGGATGGCTCATCACAAACATCGTCGAGGGGGGTGGGGTGTCGTTTCTTTTTCCAGGTCATCACCCACCCACGGGGTTTAAGGTCCTAAGTACCACCAACCTTACGCCCATTACCGTCCTTCCCTCGATCTTTGAAATAAAACCATCGAAATGGAAAAGCCGGACATTTACAATCTCCGCATATTTAAATTGTCATCCAGGCGGAATGGGACAACCTCGCACTTTTCAGGTAACTCTCATTACAACCATAATAGCGGTCCAGATCATCGGCAAGTGTTAAATGCAAATAAAAGCCTGGTTATCCAACTGTCTGGCATCCAAACCATGCACATCACCCAATGAAAGCCGTTACTCGCGCAAATTGCATTTGTGTAGAGTGTATAGGTAATCGGGTGAACATACTTTCTGCGCTTCTTCTGTGCTAAATTGATAGAATCATGTAAATACACCGAATTAGTTTGCCACATTCTATAGGATGGATTACAATGTTTTGCCCGACGACATGCCATTTGTAAGACATGTATTGGTAGCCAGTGGCTACTGAGTCAAAGAAGGAGGGAAGTGCAGGTTCAATTTTGGCGAGGTAACGTGTGAATTCCCTTCCTTGATAATTTTTAGGAAAAGGTGTGGAGGACGTTAAAAATTTGTTCTTCTTTCTCCACATGTTTAATGAATAATTTTTTCAGAGAAGCACTGTACAGTCAATTATAGACGCTTAAAAACGTTAAGCCAAATAAAATGAGGAACCACTTCTGTATTCAGGATTATTTAGGTCATAGTTGAATTTTGAAAGAAATAACAACGGTTTCTTATCATATATGTCGGATATACGATGCAGTATATTATATTGACATGTCGAACTGCATTGAGTCTTTCTGTGTTTACACAGCGAGAAAATTGGCTGGCATAGGTAAACATAAGTTGAATATTTTCTTGGTTGTTGACATGGCTTTTATGTATACAAAGAAAAGTTTCTCAAGATAAAATACCACTTTCGACGGCTGCCCGCTTAGAAAGAAGCTATGACTTTGACCAGGCTTCGTTCCGATTTACCATCATTACATTCTCCCAATCCGCTTTCACTTTTCCCATATTTAGTTTTTAATTTTCTGTGTTTTTAACCAATGCCCAGATCATTGGTCACCAACGATGAACGCCAGTGAATATTCTGTTAAATAAACAATCATAATGCACCTTAATTGTAATCTGACACCATCATAATAAAGAAAGTTTAAATTGTTTGAAAACGAATAACTGATTCATTTTGGCTTTGAAATGGCTGTAAAACGGAGTAACTTAATAAAATAATATTGATACACTCCTCCAATTTTTATAATAAAAAGGATAAGCAAATTTTAGGAATACAGACAAAAATTAATTAAGGTATGATGGCGGTAGGACCTCCCTAGTATCACCTCGTTTAATGCAAATTAGGAGTCCAGCAGGCATAGCTTATGGAATNATGATGGCGGTAGGACCTCCCTAGTATCACCTCGTTTAATGCAAATTAGGAGTCCAGCAGGCATAGCTTATGGAATTTTTGCTAGTGATGCCAGGATGTTACTAAGTTTCCCTACAGCTTTATATATTTATTAATGCTTAGTGCATTTAACAACAAGTTTACCAGTGTATCTTTGAATGGTGCATAGAGTTTTGTATTGCTAGGAACGTGTACTTTATCACCTCAGATATATTAGGTGAAAAATGTTTAAGAGAGAACTAAATTACCACCAAGATAGTCTCTCAATAACTGAACATATGATTTAATTTAATTGGTAGAAAACGAAAAGTTATCCGATCCTACGACACATACTACGCACTTACATACTTACAACTACAAACCAGCTTATTTAAGATGTACAAATACATAAATCTGACGTATCCGTCTTTGAGATAACCAAACTAAAACTTTTTACATTCCTTAGCATTCCCAGCTATTGACAGAACATTTTAATGTTATAAAAGCCCATCCAAAGTGTCAGAAACAGAAATATACGCACTTTATAAAATCTCGGGAATTGTTCTTCTTATTCATAGAAGGAGCGACGTTAAGTTACAATGCAAATAATATAGAAATATCAGAATGAAAATGTATGGAAAATGCCCGACAATATAATATAATTTATGCTATAACGCCTATGGGAAAAGGACTATAGGGCAAATGCCACAATGATAAATGTAAACTGCATGTGTAAATATTACCTAGCAATCACTGTCAATATACTCTGACCTTTAATGTGACCATTTATCCAGAAATATTTTGCGTCTCCAAGACCTGGAAGTACGTAAGGGCTAGAAGATATCCAGAGACGTGCATCATCACAACCGCTATGTACAAGGTTCTGTCTTAGCGTTAATTTTTCCCATCACCAATTTGCCTTTATGCTTATTTTAGTAGCGGCACTGTCAACATGTGTAATAATAAATATCAAAGGTTTGCTCTATGACCTGTTCTACTCGACTAAGTTTAACATGAGTGTTCATACGTAAACATTTTTCTCAAAAATTCTTATTTTATCCCATTTCAGAAATATACATCAAAGACGTTATTAAGAAAACAAAAGTTCGAATATTCGNCAAAAATTCTTATTTTATCCCATTTCAGAAATATACATCAAAGACGTTATTAAGAAAACAAAAGTTCGAATATTCGTAAGCAGATATCACTCAGACAGGTCGAACCGTTTTTGAATAAAACATGATTTACTGAAATCCTGATCATCGTTTGAATGACTTGGTAGACGGTACACTTACCAAATTCACTTGGTATAATACTTTTAAATTATATGACAACGCATATCAAAGATTAAAATTTAGAGACAAAATCTACTAATTTCGTAAATTAACATAATTTTTTAGTTAATCATATCTTACACTACTAGGCAAAATCAATAAGGCACCTTAATATTTAACTGCGATAAACTAAAAATATGNAGTTAATCATATCTTACACTACTAGGCAAAATCAATAAGGCACCTTAATATTTAACTGCGATAAACTAAAAATATGTTTTTCTAGATTGTAATTTTTTATTCAATCTCACCCACTTCTTTTGGTATGCCATTATAAAAGCTGGTTATTTTGAAAATCGTTTATTATTACTTAATGTTTTTAAATTTCTAAAAAATTCTGACACTGGCCAAAGTATGCCACTTAATGGATTTTATTTTTCGGAATATACGTATGTGACTTTTATATACAAATAAGTCCGATACAGACTGAGATTAAAATTGGGCTATTTTTGTTAACTTTGGGCTAACTCTGTGTTTAATAATATTGTTTTGTAAAATCGTAGCTATGTTTATACGGTACAAAAAATTCTACTGTTGTTGCAACAACAAAAAAATACTATTGGGGAATTTTAAACGTTGATTTATAGTACAATTAATAGTATTCGGACAAAGTTAATAATGTAAACCTTTTAAAATCTTTTATTAGTATAATGCAATTATACTGTTAAAGTGTTAATGATAATGAAGCCCCTAATTAATGTTGCCGCAACCAAATGTTGTGTAACGCTAAAAATAACAGGAATAAAATAATATTTTGAGTTACTGCAACATTAAAGCAATGTCCAGCTAATAGAAGTTTACACTGACTTGACGTTGTAAAATTGCGAATAATAGTAAATAGCTATAACCTCGTAAAATCAAACCACAAATTCAAAATTTTAAAGCATAGAGTGAGATCTAAGTGTAGCTTGGATGATCTCTCAAGCCTTGAAAAGCAGTTTATGTGCGTCAAATATGCATATATTTCTAGAGTAAAAAGTACTTCTACATAACGAAAGAGAACTGCAGTTTGTCGTTATGTTGTATTTAATACCCACAGTATGAAACAAAGCCAGACATATCGAAATAGAGCAAACGTCAACCGCTAAAGGATAAAGTTCGATTCACCTTTCGGTCGTCATTCATGGGCAATATTTATGTTTGTGACAAAATATTTGCACATAATTTATTTTACATAGGAATGGTTTTTTTTAGAGAAAAGAAAATAGAAGAACATTTTAAAAACAAATTCAAACATAAATTGAACACAAAATTTGTTTTGCCGCAACATAAACACCCCTTTAATGTTGACGGTACAGTTAGGAGGTAACGATGTTCCGAAAAAACTTAATGTTACATTTACATAAATAGCTGAACAGTACATTACATTAACAGCCACATTAGTACTTACGGCTCACATATAACAAAATATTACTGTAGCAGTAACATTAATACTGATGCCACAAAATTAGACTTTTATCTGTGTGGAGTTAATAAATGTACATCTTTGTTAAATTGTAATGCGGTGTTACCAGATTTACTAGATGTGGTATCTGGACAGGCTCATTTAATAATGTATTTTTGTGACCATAAACACTTAGTAATGTTCGTATGAAAAGTATGGTACCTATTTAAATTTCTGCAAAAGTGTTTTTATAATACCTTCATATGTCACCTTAAGTGACGTCTATTTGCACTCATAGTTTTTCTCAAGTTTTTCGTTATTGTAAATATTTTATCATTAAAAAATGTATGCACACGCACGTACGTACGAGTACATAACTAATTCAGTCCAGAAATATGAAATAAAAAGAAAATTAATTGTTTATTTGAATATGATTGACTAGCAATATTACTTTTATGTTACGTTTAAGTTCGTTAATCTTTTCACATGGAAATATTAATTTTTCGGTTACTCTTATGTTAATGGGAATATACACTACTGCGCGACCTATTCCTGATCATAATGTTAATGCAAATGCTAGTTTCAACCTGAATCAGCCTTTAAGGTCGTAAAATATTTATTACATATGTTTCACTTGTAAGCACCAACATACTTCAAGAAGATTCCAAAGAACATTGAAATAAACATCTTTCATAGCNACATATGTTTCACTTGTAAGCACCAACATACTTCAAGAAGATTCCAAAGAACATTGAAATAAACATCTTTCATAGCAAAAATAGCTCTTACAATATAAACTAAAAAATAATATTTCCACTGAAGGTTACTTCTTTATGACCCAGTTTTTTTGCACGACATAAACAAATACCTACTAACTGTAACGATTAGTCATGTGACATATACAAGCTAATGAAAGTATGGCACTTTGAGACACAATGCCATAATTTGTTATAAGTGTCTAGCAGTAAGTTGTAGGCACAAAACAATTTTTTGGTTAGAGCTTTTTCAAATGTGTGCCTATGTGTAAGAATTTGTAGGGCATGTGTATTTATTGTACTGAATGTGTGTAATAGAGAATGCTTTGTATTTGATGCCATACAATCGAAGGTGTTGCAGCTGGCAAATAGTAGAAAAAGTTTCGATGAGGACCCCATGTCCGTAAATGTACCGTTGCGGTGTTTCAATAATTACACGAATCAAGATTTGAAAACTCCCTCTACATGGTAGACAACCCAGCATGATGGGTGACATCTGAAGTCAACTGATGCCGCAGGTCATCTGTTTACAATTTGACGCACTGCTTCGGCCGTCACTTCACTTTTTATTCAGTCGCTGACGAGTGTGGTACTGTACAGGATGGCCGAATGCACGTTTGTCAAGACCACCGACGTCTTGACAATTTACACATAAGTTCAACGTAATTGTAGAGTTGCTCAACACCTGTGTCAGGAGCGATTTTTACATCGTAATGACTCCATGACATGCAATTTCTGCCACATTAGAACAACAGCTGTGGGAAACAGGTACTTTCAAAGGTGTAAACTGTGGTTAATTACAGAAGTGCCGCACTCTCTACTTTAAAGGGGAGGTACTTCATCAAGTCACCTTACCAGGTTGCACAGTGCTATCACAGTGGACTCGCATTCTGGAGGACACGGTTTCGATTCCCGGCTCAGCCATCCCGATTTTGGTTTTGCAAAGTTTTCCCGAAATATTTCCTTGAAACAGGTCATGGCTTACTCATTTCAAATTGCTTCTATGAGCAGCTTGCTCTCTTTCTAATAACCTCGCTGTCGACGAGATATTAAGCGTAATCTACCCATTTACTTCATTGAGTTGAAGAGAGCCTATAGGGAAGTGCTCGGGACATTACATGTGCCATTAAAGTGTCTCACAGCAGTGTTTGACATGTTATGCATGAACAGAAAATACACATTTAACACCCTCAGAGGGTACATGCAATCAGTCTGGCCGATTATATGCCATATGTCAATATCTGTATGTGGTTCTTGCACTGTTTTGTGGACGTGCCCATATTTCCATTCCACATTATTTTCAAACGATGAATCACATTTCACCATGAAAGGTTTTTTCAACTATCGAAACAGCTACATTTGGGATGCAGAAAACCCACATTCCACACATTTACATGCATTTCAGATATGGTTCGGCATCAAATATATGGCCAGGTATCATATATAGTCGTGTGATTGGGCAGTACATTANATGCATTTCAGATATGGTTCGGCATCAAATATATGGCCAGGTATCATATATAGTCGTGTGATTGGGCAGTACATTATTACATAGCGTCTAATGGGTCCCATTTATTCCATATTTCTGCGCAAATATTGGTGGAGATCTTGGACTATGTGCCACTGAACATTTATGAGCAAATGTTGATCCAACATGATGGCGCACCCGTAAGCTTCCAGTGTCTCATCCAACATCATCATAACCGAATATTTGGGGAAAGGTGGATCGGTCGGAGTAGATCAATTGTTTGGCCACCACGATCGCCGGATTTAACTCCTCGCAACAATTTAGTGTAAGGCCACATGGATAGTCATGATTAAGAGACTTCTGTAGTGTCAGAGGANTGCATTTCAGATATGGTTCGGCATCAAATATATGGCCAGGTATCATATATAGTCGTGTGATTGGGCAGTACATTAATACATAGCGCCTAATGGGTCCCACTTATTCCATATTTCTGCGCAAATATTGCTGGAGATCTTGGACTATGTGCCACTGAACATTTATGAGCAAATGTTGATCCAACATGATGGCGCACCCGTAAGCTTCCAGTGTCTCATCCAACATCATCTTAACCGAATATTTGGGGAAAGGTGGATCGGTTGGAGTAGATCAATTGTTTGACCACCACGATCGCCGAATTTAACTCCTCGCAACAATTTAGTGTAAGGCCACATGGATAGTCATGATTAAGAGACTTCTGTAGTGTCAGAGGANATTTAACTCCTCGCAACAATTTAGTGTAAGGCCACATGGATAGTCATGATTAAGAGACTTCTGTAGTGTCAGAGGAACATATTCTTGCGCGAGATGTGGCTGCAGCAAAATAAATTCAACACACACCAGCAATTGTTGAGCTTCTGTATGGTAAAACGATATACAGATACAATGTGTGTAACGAACGTCATGGTTATAAAATTGTGCAACTCTTGTAGGTCACGTAGGAAATATCTCATTGACGTATGCGAAGTAGGATATTTGAATTCCTGATTTGCGTCATCTGTGTAGCACCGAAAGGTTATGTTTTCTNCATTGACGTATGCGAAGTAGGATATTTGAATTCCTGATTTGCGTCATCTGTGTAGCACCGAAAGGTTATGTTTTCTGAAAAGGGGTTAATATCAAAACTTTGTCTAATATTTGTCCTCCACAACCCCTTTGTGTAATAGGAAAAATGATATCCTCTATAGGGATGTATAAATATTCATATACAGGTTNTGTCCTCCACAACCCCTTTGTGTAATAGGAAAAATGATATCCTCTATAGGGATGTATAAATATTCATATACAGGTTATTCGGAAATTAAATGCCCAGACTACAGGAAAAATAAATTCTAAAATACATATATAGGACAACATATACCTAAACAGAATATTGAAGGAGATACGAGGGTATAAAAATTGAGTTTTGAAAACGTATTTTCGCTTAATGCTTTTACTTTCTGCTAGCGGTAGGGATGGCGGCGATTTACCCAAAGGACGTTCTACATGGTTCAATGGGACACACCCATTTTGTGTCATATGGAGCGTGTACTAGTGGAGGGCATGTCGTTGATGTGCTGACGTATCACTTCCTCAGGCTGAAAAGTGCGTACAGACCGAGGACAGCAAGCATTACGCATGTGTCTCTGCAACATGATAATCATAAGTCACCTTTTTGCTGCGGTCTGTGTACGCTTTTTACAAGGCATTAGGCAAAAAAAAAAGTTTTCAATACCCAATTTTCATAGGCTTATATCTCCTTTAGTATTTATTTGAGGTATACAGCATCCTATGTATTTTCGACTTTATTTTTCACAAGGAGTCACATCCTGTAGTTTGGGCGTTTAATTTTCCGGACAACTTGTGTATGTTACGCGTATTAGTCCAGGGAAGTGAGTCGGGCGTCTTGTACATTACAATAAGTGGCCCACCTTCACCAGCTGCGAGATTCAGACATATGTGGGACTTCTGCTGATCGAGAAGTTGACCAAGCACACCATCAACGAGAGCATCAAGGTCCTCACCAAGTACACCTGCCTCAAGTGAGCTGCTTATCCCTTCCCGCAAGCACGAATCTAAGTCCCTTTAAAAATAGTATACGAATATGAAGCTTTTGTATCAAGCTGTCAGCTCTATTATCACTGAACTAATAAAATTTATGTTTACGGNTAGTATACGAATATGAAGCTTTTGTATCAAGCTGTCAGCTCTATTATCACTGAACTAATAAAATTTATGTTTACGGTATGTTTTTGCAATATACAAAATGTAACAAAAATAAATTAAGTAGTGGGTATATGGCGAGTTGGGGACAGGATTCANTATGTTTTTGCAATATACAAAATGTAACAAAAATAAATTAAGTAGTGGGTATATGGCGAGTTGGGGACAGGATTCATGATTCAGAAGCCAAGAGCCACCAACCAACTCGTTTGTCGAGGCGGCCAGTGTCCGACGGCCTGATACAGCCATGTTGAATGTCTCCCCCTCTCACAACTCCCGCACCATTCTTGCACTCCACCCCTCATCACCATTGTCAACAACACATAACTAAGATATTAAAAATGTATTTCAGTAATAATTATTATTCCATAAAAAAATATTGGCCTTATAGTTCGAATGAATTCTAATAATTTTTTTGGTTCTTTTATGTAGAAAAATAGCGAGAAAGCTTGTCACCGTAGCAAATAATTGCTTATTGGTTTTTATTAAAAATTAAAGCAAATGTTTTTTTCATCATAAGGTTAATGATATGCAATATTATTTGGGGGATACTGATCAACAAACCCCCCCCCCAAATATATGCACCGGCAGGAACACCCCCTTCTCCAACCATCCCTTGATTGTTCATCGACTCCAAACATTTGCCATCAATCTCCCATCTGAAGACTCCAATTGCACGCATGTATCAATGTATAAAAGGCCTTGGGACAGAACCCCCCATCTGCTGATGCATCATCATTACTTGCTCTAGTGCCTTGCTTTAAAGTGTGCGCGGATGTTGTCGTGTAACGCCTTTTGAGTAGAAGCCTCGCTGACCCCCTTCGCGAGCGTCTACCAGTTGACACGTGTCACGAGGCAGGTGAACAGCCAGAACGGATCGCAGCTACACGTGTCAAGGTTGTGCCGAGTAAGAGCTGGCATATCGCCGGAGTACCCGGATAGTGCTACATACATACATAGAAAAGCGGGAAAAATCGCAGAGCCAAGCAAGAGCACCTCTAGCAAGCCTGTGAGATCAGTTGAGAGCCGATATATCACAAAATAATCATGTGGATTTCGCCGGAATTCAGAAAACACGCACCGTGAAGGAATAGCTGACAGAGTAGCTAGGGGCAAGGTGCCACCTCCCCCCTCCCAACCTTCAGGAACCAGGGCGCGTGTTTTGAAAGGCATTGTTCTGCTTTCTACCACCTCACCCCCTCCCACAATAATAGAGACACATGCCGACACTTAAGGGAGGAGGCTGGCGGCCATATAAGCCCCTTTGCGGGGAAGGTGGGAGACAGTTCATTACCACCGCACCGAGGGAAGAGTTGCATCAAGGAATTGCGAGAAGATGGGAGCACGAGCCCCACAGTCATCCAGTGAGACGAAACCAGATGCATGCCTTCGGCCAAGGCCTACCACTTCACCGGAGCTCATCCCCAGATGACAGCTTACCAGCACCCACAGCAGATATAAGCATACAGTACGCCGTCCAGAGAAGCCCCCTATACCACGAAGTCGTACACAGTTAATATGAGTAGTCAAATTAGGTACCACACCTCGGAAGTGCTGCTGTATGTTGTTTGTGTTAAATTCGAGACAATATATTCGTCCTTCAAAATGAAACAGCAAAAGACTACCTTTTAGAAAACCTCTTAACCTTCTAGGCATCATATGGTCTATGCCGGGAGGAATTAACTACGACCCTACACACAACCCTGTCTTCCACAGTGGCGTTCAATGTTTTCTCGTCCGGAAGTCTTTCCATCACCAAGTAGCAGGTGTTTGAATATTGTACCACTGGTTAGAAAATTTTTCTGCGATCGTCGCGTATGGGAGGTTACGCTCGCTCACGGCCCTCGATACAGAAAAATAACTCTCATTTCTGCCGATTATGTTTCTGCTAAAATACGCACACGACGAAGTTCGGTACATCTACAAGTGATTTCCAGCCTACCTAGAGCAGGGTGAAGATATTCGCGACGGCCTGCAGTGCAGGGAGTGCTTGGAAGGCTGCACGACATCAGTTCCAGATACTCCGCATTCCTGTGCCTGGTGCAAGGTATAGCGTCGAGCAGCAACATCCACCACTGACACCCTAAACCTCCACCAACATCAAAAGCAAAGCAAAGTGAAAAAACATAAACAGCTCCACAGACCAGATGCCCACTGACCTCATGCAGCTAAACCCATCGTGTCTACATCCCGGCACCAGTACTACCTTCCCCGGCTACATGTGACGATAGGCTTCCATCTCACAAGAGCACCATGAAGGCCACCGTCGCAATCAGCAGTAGCAGTTAGTCGAGGCCTGCTACACCCATCGCACCACCACCACGATCTTCGATGCATGGGGTGATGTCCACTAGCTCCGTCGGGCTTGTTATGGCGAAGTGTTATTCCAATTCCAACCCGGGGTTCTGGAAAGTGGAGTACTGGCTGGGAGAACCATGACACGAGAATGCTGTGGAAAATATACAAACATGCGATGGTGTGACTCATGCTCACAGTAGATGGATTTGGTAGACTCTGGGAGAAGAGCTGAGGGCTGAGGATCTGCCACCATCTTAGACNCTCATGCTCACAGTAGATGGATTTGGTAGACTCTGGGAGAAGAGCTGAGGGCTGAGGATCTGCCACCATCTTAGACGATGTCACAACTGCCACCTTGTATTCAGTTGTTTTCTTGTTTCCACATGCCATATTGTTTCCGAAAGCTATTTTGTTTTCAGTTGCCATTTTGTCTTTGCCTGCATTCTTGTTTCCACATGTCCTTCGTTTAACTTTCGCCAGCTTGGAGCACTGGTGTCTCTCTCTCTCGGCTGCCATTTTGTTTCTAGGGTGAGCTGGTAGAGCTGCTGCTTTTTTTATTTTGGAATCAAAATATCTTCCGGAAGAAGGCATGACCTAACTGCCGAAACTTGGGTTGGTATGCAGATGCATTAGACCACTCGGCTATCTGGAATTGTGCTGGGACAAGGGTTTAAAAGAAGTAATAGCATGTGTGTGAGGGAGACGAATAAAAATTTGGTCGTTATTATACTAATTTAATGCAAAGTATTAATTATTTATATAACTTTTTTTTGACTATCTAAGACTTATGTACCAGCAATAAGAATATTTTTTTCATATTGTCATAGACATGCAATAATAATTTTTTCATATAGTCATAATATTTTAAGTGTATTTTTCTTTTTAAGTATTTTTAAGTAAACAATTTTATGAAAAAAATTGTGAAAAGGCATACCTTCGAAATAAAACATATTTTTCATTACATTTTTTATTATTCAGATATTATTAACATGTAATTTTCTTAATTAAAGACATTTTTTTTGTGCTGGTCATCCATCTTTCTGTTTTGGAACTGATCATCCATCCTTCAGTTTGGAACTGCTCATCCATCCTTCAGGCTGGAAATAGTATAATTTTCGGCGTCTCCCTCCCACTTTACCACATGCATGGCTGCTAAAGGAACCATGCGCGAAGGTCTCCGGACGAGGATGAAGCAATACGGCATGAAAAATCCAACAATATAAAGGAACCGTGTCTCGAACAGAGCAACAGAGTGTGAATAAATATAGTTTGCCAATTCTATTTTTAGGCACATAGCATGTGTCAGTGCGTATAAACAAAAGCAGCAGGGAATTTTTCACAAAAAAATATTTTTGTCTTGAAAATTATTTAGCTTATTTATTTATGATTAATGCAAATCTATTTGGGAACATAAATGCATAAATAAAGGGCATTAAATAAATTGTTTTGCCTGTCACTATAAAGTCATATTGCTTAAAATGTATGTGGAATAATAAAAGAGTTTGATGAATAAAATATCTGTATAATTTTAAAACTATTTCATCCCTTATTTTATTGTTTTTTATGTACCCCATTGATTCATAAAAAAGGCAATGTAAAGTGTAATGGTGAATACTTAGTAAACATTTGGTTTTTCAAAACAGAGAAAAGAAACAAATACAATAAGAAGATAAATTATTGAAAAAATTACATTCTGAATAAAATGTGTATACCATTTATGTTACTGGAGTTAAGATTGTGTGCATGCATAGACAGGCTGACCTTGAAAAATAAAAAAATAAAAATCCGTTCTTGCATGGCAATACCAGTGTTAGAATTTTCACAGGTCTTCGCCTACACAGTGTTAGGAAACTGGAGTTAATTAAAGATGGAAAAGAAAATGAGTCATCCTGCTTCACGAGCAAGCACTGGCACATTGAGAATCGTGACGGAATAGGGGTGAACAGAGGAGAGGGGGAAGTTGATATTTAAGTGGAGGAGAAGGCTCGTAGTATTAGTTCTGACCTTATTTTATCACATTGTGTCTGTGCAGTTCTGGACTGAAGATGTAGCCATTTACTCCGATAACACCGTGGACTACCGCAGAGTTCACTTACGGATACCTGGTATGACAGGGCGAATTGAAAACTGTGATGGACTAGAGCACAGGATTGCAAGCAATGTGGAAAACGTTTGATCTGTTGAACCAATGATTTGTGACTTAAAAGTCTGCCCATATTACCATCTTTGACCAGATAGTCATCTGCAGAATACAAAGCAAAGCTTGGTGATTTCAGCACAAGATGAAACCGTTACTGCATTCCGTGGTGCTGTGAGCATTGCATACTAGTTGCGACGGCCAAACAGCAATAAAGTACTATGCTGGAAGGAGTATTGTGATGACTATAGGCACGCATCCATTTTTAACAAGGGCAAGTTAGTTTGGACAACCATATGCTTACCACTTACATGCGAAGTATACCAGTCCTCTTCTTATTGAGTGACTCATTCCCCTCCTAAACATCATCCATTTGTGTACCATTCTGCAACCAGTCTTCTTCTGCCCAGTCCGCGGTCAGCAACAGTCTACCAGTCTCGCAGTCAGCCAGCCCAGCCACCATGGACCCTGGATACGATGGTAACGAAACATTTTCTGAAGACTGCGCGGAATATGAAGAAGTGTTCCTTTTGCCTTACCCTACCATAGACGAGTTGGCAAAATACATAATGTATAACTCCAGCACTTGTTACGACTACGTGCGTGAAGGCTTGATTTGTTTGCAGTATAGCATTAATTGAATAAATGAATATGGTGATATTGACAGATTGATATACTTTGAAATATGTAGTGAGAACGCACATTTCCGTCTAGAATGGAATGAATTTTCACCATAGTACCAAATAGGATAGTATCCAGCTTCGTGTGCGAAAATAGTAATTGCGATGTTCATATTTGTGCTCCGAAGCTAGCACCGTTTTATGCAATGCTCGGTTACCCCAAGGGCATAAGGTACTGAGAATCATGCAATGGTATACAATATTATAGTAGTATTAGGAAAGATATACTTGGTCATTTACCAACAATGGATACACCACGTGCATAAATTTTTTGGTCTTTATATGTTGAAAACCTGCTTCGAGAAGATATATTTTCCTTAAAGACTTTCATATGAGTTCAAGCTGGACTATATTAATAATGCAGTTATGATTGTTCATACAACATGAACCAAGAACCACAGCTTATGAACTCCATCAGCAGTATTGTTAATAGTGACTCATCTTCTGGTGACTCCACCAGCAGCAGTTCAATTTTAATCCACACAGAAGATGATGCTGTTCCCTTCAAAACATTAATAGACTCTGATATGTCGACTTCATGTGTAGGAATAGTATTAAAACAAATTTTTACTGATGTAGTAGGTTCTTTTTTTATTGTAAAAATGTAAATAATTATATGTATAAAAAAATTATATATTACTTACAATAACCAATGAGCCATAAGTATATTCAAAACAAGTATACATACACAAAGTGTAATGCAATGAAAGTTTAACTAGCGAGCGCAATTTAATGTTTTCATACAAATATAAATTTGAGAGGCAGGTAAACAAAAAGTAATTACGGCAGCTCACACGCCAGTCGATGCCAAATACAAACTTTGTTACATAACTACAATGAATCTGTATGCACCTGTATTCCGACACGAATGACATTCCTAAACAATTGCATGGAAATTTTTTTTTTCTCAATTCCTTAATTCGAACTCACCCGTTTTTAATCTACTCGAATATGGTATAATACTTCTGATCCTACCATAGCCCTCCTCCTAGACATGCTCGCATAAATTTTATTTGAATCAGACAGTCGAAATTGACTGTATAAAAAACTGAAACAGAACAGACTGTATAAGTAAATAAACACGCATTATTATAATTAAATACATTTAATATACATTTTCTTATTACATACATTTTATCATTCTGATTCTTTATCATAAAATCTATATTTTCATTTCACTGTTGTTTGCTAATTGTGTATAGTAGCCAACAATCTCATATGTTATAATCCTGATGCATCAGTTCATTGACGATTGAATATATCTGAACAATAGGTGAAAGATATCTGCGAATTTGCAGGTCAATCAAATGTCTAATTTTATCAACCATGTCATTGGATTCTTCCTAAAATAAGTAGCCAGACTTAACGAAAATCAACTCAGAAGGATCACGATAAATTAATGCATGTATGATAATTTCAACTCAATCATCATAATAATTAAAGACAGGGGCACCACTTTCTTCATAAGTAGCGGTACCTATGTTAAGGCCACAGCATTCAACACCTTNTCATGCAATGGTATACAATATTATAGTAGTATTAGGAAAGATATACTTGGTCATTTACCAACAATGGATACACCATGTGCATAAATTTTTTGGTCTTTATATGTTGAAAACCTGCTTCGAGAAGATAGATTTTCCTTAAAGACATTCATATCAGTTCAAGCTGGACTATATAAATATTGCAGTTATGATTGTTCATACACCATGAACCAAGAACCACAGCTTATGAACTCCATCAGCAGTATTGTTAATAGTGACTCATCTTCTGGTGACTCCACCNCATGAACCAAGAACCACAGCTTATGAACTCCATCAGCAGTATTGTTAATAGTGACTCATCTTCTGGTGACTCCACCAGCAGCAGTTCAATTTTAATCCACACAGAAGATGATGCTGTTCCCTTCAAAACATTAATAGACTCTGATATGTCGACTTCATGTGTAGGAATAGTATTAAAACAAATTTTTACTGATGTAGTAGGTTCTTTTTTTATTGTAAAAATGTAAATAATTATATGTATAAAAAAAANTTAAAACAAATTTTTACTGATGTAGTAGGTTCTTTTTTTATTGTAAAAATGTAAATAATTATATGTATAAAAAAAATTATATATTACTTACAATAACCAATGAGCCATAAGTATATTAAAAACAAGTATACATACACAAAGTGTAATGCAATGAAAGTTTAACTAGCGAGCGCAATTTAATGTTTTCATACAAATATAAATTTGAGAGGCAGGTAAACAAAAAGTAATTACGGCAGCTCACACGCCAGTCGATGCCAAATACAAACTTTGTTACATTACCAGACCGAACTTGTATGCACCTGTATTCCGACACGAATGACTCTCCTAAACACTTGCATGGAAATTTTTTTTTTCTCAATTCCTAAATTGGAACTCACCCGTTTTTAATCTACTCGAATATGGTATAATACTTCTGATCCTACCACAGCCCTCCTCCTAGACATGCTCGCATAAATTTTATTTGAATCAGACACTCGAAATTGACTGTATAAAAAACTGAAGCAGAACAGACTGTATAAGTAAATAAACACGCATTATTATAATTAAATACATTTAATATACATTTTATCATTCTGATTCTTTATCATAAAATCTATATTTTCATTTCACTGTTGTTTGCTAATTGTGGATAGTAGCCAACAATCTCATATGTTATAATCCTGATGCTTCAGTTCATTGACGATTGAATATATCTGAACAATAGGTGAAAGATATCTGCGAATTTGCAGGTCAATCAAATGTCTAATTTTATCAACCATGTCATTGGATTCTTCCTAAAATAAGTAGCCAGACTTAACGAAACTCTACTCAGAAGGATCACGATAAATTTCTGCATGTATGATCATTTCAACTCATTCATCTTAATAATTAAAGACAGGGGCACCACTTTCTTCATAAGTAGCGGTACCTATGTTAAGGCCACAGCATTCAACACCTTAACAAGTACTGTGCTCAGAGACGTAGTTATGTTAATGAACGAGATTGAGTAATTTCTTGTATTCCTTTAAATCTTCTACAGTACATATTTTGGGTTTCAAGCAAAATAACCCCTCATATAGTCCTCGACTCTCATGGGTTATGTAATTGTTCACACTTATAATTTTGCTATGAAAAACCTAATTTCCTTGGGTGCGACAATCATTTACCATAATGCTCATACACACTTACTGCTGTATAGTACTTCTGTGATGTTTAGGTTGCGAGATACCTCTTGCCAGAGTACTGAGTTCGAATTCATGTTTTTTATGCTCCANTAATAATTAAAGACAGGGGCACCACTTTCTTCATAAGTAGCGGTACCTATGTTAAGGCCACAGCATTCAACACCTTAACAAGTACTGTGCTCAGAGACGTAGTTATGTTAATGAACGAGATTGAGTAATTTCTTGTATTCCTTTAAATCTTCTACAGTACATATTTTGGGTTTCAAGCAAAATAACCCCTCATATAGTCCTCGACTCTCATGGGTTATGTAATTGTTCACACTTATAATTTTGCTATGAAAAACCTAATTTCCTTGGGTCCGACAATCATTTACCATAATGCTCATACACACTTACTGCTGTATGTACTTCTGTGATGTTTAGGTTGCGAGATACCTCTTGCCAGAGTACTGAGTTCGAATTCATGTTTTTTATGCTCCAATTTCAAGTTGTCTTTCTATTAAGCAATATGTTTATGATTTGCTTAGCAGATGTAGTCAATTCATCATCTGTAAAATATTTACATTTCCGTTAATTTTTCACAGTGTGACCAGCAGTCTTGGAATCTACATTTTCATTCTCTATGTCATAACTAGTTGCAACTGCTTCGTATTTCACTTTACATGTTAGCAGTGCATTTGTTTTGTTTACAACTTCTGCAGTTCCGTATGGCTCGCACTTTTCATAGCTAATCTGTGCAACACTTTTATTTCCCCTATCACCCACTGTTTTGAAACACAGTGCAGACTCCATTAATGCCATAAGCGCTTGAATCAGGAATAGTTTACTCGACGAATCACTGGGAAATGTAGCTACATCATTGTCTTGTGGCAATAAGTGCAGTGCATGCTCTCTCGAGTCAAGCAAAGGTGTACTACCATTACACAAATTATTGTGTCTATTTAAATTATTGATTCCAGCAAATGTTTCAATAGAGATAAAACAAATTGGTATTCTGGAGCCTGCCGTCTTTGGAAATTCGCTATTTTCATGTCGGCGTGCATTGCACATTTTACTGAACGTCTTGGCACTGTAACATCATTGTCTCAATGTCATTTTTCAGCAGTGAGAGAAAGTACATCTACAGAGGTAAGCTTCACAGTAGACTTTGTACAATCTTTGACTTGAATAGTTTTTAAGCAATTATGAATTAAAACACTTGTACTACTGCTCAGTGTTGACTCTTCAGGGCTAACTCCTCAGTTGTGACTCCTCACAGATCTGTTTATCAACTGAGCGATTTTCTGTGGTTGCAGTCATTTATATCACCATCCTACCAGTCGAAGGCGAAATTATGTTGTAATTCTGTATTGTCATGCAGAGGAAATCAGTTTGTGCCTACTTTGCAAAGTCGATTGAGCCCACTTGTTCTCAGTTCTAGATGATTTAGTGAAGCGAATGTCGAACTCGAACCCTTGAAAATTATTCCCTTTTCCTGTTGCCATAACTTGTGTATACTATCGTCAACTGTGCTTTCTATTGGGTCTTTATAATACACAGCCCCATGCCAGGTCTTGAAAGCTTGCGATATCTTCACAAAAAAAAAATTACTCGTACACATATATTTTTCGCAAGACTGACCCCTTACAGCCGCCGCTCCTCGTAGCCACCGACTCCGCACAAATGCAGTCTCTTTAGAAGTTTACTGAAGAGCTGTTTCTCTTGACATATTTCAACAGTGGGATTAAAAAAACGTTTTATGCTGCAATTTATCCAATCATTTAATATAGTATTTTTATCGAAATATCATGAAGTTACACTTTCAGAAATTTCTTCCAGACAAGCCTTACGCTCAGCTTGAACTCCTGGTCACAATTAAATGAGATAAGTGTCAAATAAGCCCTGCCGGCATTCTTCAAACTAACTACTGCCAGAATGACCCATCACAAGACCGGCCCTTCACAAGACCTATCTCTCACCAGACTCCTGCCGACTGACTCATGCCGACTGAATTCATGCTGGCTGAATCCAGCAGACTTCCTCCTGAAGACAGATAGCTGCACACTGACTCCTGTTAATAAATATGCCACTAATTTGCGGGTTCAATAACTACTAACCTATGAGGCATGAATGTATTTATTTATATAGTCAGATAATTCATCGTGATCATTGCATGCTGTGTTGAATATCAGCCATTTGTCGTTTGGCGCATGGCTGATACTGTTTTACAAGCTATTGCACATTTAATTCTCGAGTTATACGAACGGACACTGTATAAATCACTACTGATACCTCTCACTCGTGAGCATGCCCATGATAGTCAATGTGGCTTAAATCCGGTCGGGACTCGATACGACGACACGCTCGGCACAATCTTCGATCCTCATAAGCATGTATTCCTGTTTGCGGAGCATTTAACATACCAATCATCCATTAGGCGAACTTTCCCTCTTGAATTCACTTAACGAAACACATTGTGAACGAAGCATCTAATTGGTGGAATATTTCATGTACTTCTCTTTTTAAGGAGCCCGTCTTATACTCACAGAAAGAACTCTTTCATAATTTTCATATGTTAAAAGTAAAAAATGTATGTGTAAAAATATAGGAGCACTCTGAGAAAACCCACATACAGACTCGCGCGAGAAGAAATCGCATATAATTCGAAAACCCGGTGATGACGCCATCAATAAATAAACATATTGCTTGTTTTTTTCTTAAATTTATTTGTAGATAAATATTACCTATTTATAAAACATTCATAATAATTTTAAAAGTATATATATAAAATGTTTAATACATAATCATAATATATCATGCTACAAAAAGTAATATAAAATAAATTATTGTTAATAAAAAAGATTTACGTTAAATGCATTTATCTTGTAAAAAGGTACACATCAGACATCGCAGTCGATGAGAAGCGAGTAGGTATAACTGCAATCGTAAAGAGATAAACCACCCACTGAGGGAGTAAGACACTTGCAGGCGTGAAGCAAGCTTGTCGTAAAAGCGAGAGCCTGTATACATAATGTTTACACTAGGATTACATCATTGAACCTAGCGTTGATTTCGTTCTCGAAAAGATGTACATAGCTACACACATAGTGCTTATGACCGACACAGTACTCGCTAAAATACACCGGCGAACAATATTTCCTTAAGAGTTTGTGTGTAAACGGCATATACATGCCATCGTCTACTCCACCTTACTCACCACTCGCACGTGCTTCTATGAGAGACAGGGGTTAACTTTGTCGGGAGACATCATAGCACGACGAACACACAATATATTTGTTACAGTAATTTGTTTGCGTACCAGTTTTCACTTAGGACATATTTGAAATAAAGTGCCTAACGTCTCGTCAACAGCAAAGTCTGAGCAAGTTGCTCAGCGAAGCAGGAATCGGCCATGAGGAGAACCATCACAGTAACAGTCTGGAGTTATTTCGGGAAACCACGCTAAAACAGTAATCAGGACCGTAGGACTCGAACACAGGTCCTCCCGAATGCGAGTCCGAAAGTTAACAACTGCACCACCTCGCTCGGTCAAGTATTAGGAATATTATCACAAAATGGAAGACACAACCCTAGCCAGCGCTGCACTAATTAAGCAAAAAAGACGAAAAAGGAACCATAAATAGTATAGCCAGGCCACGGTTAACAAACACACATTTTGCTTTCCTTGCATAGTTCCTTTTTACATACAGCCCTCCTTTCATCCTTCCATAGCTACACGTAAAAATATACCGCTGTCACTGATCGGGCGATGGCAACTCATATATGCCAACCATACTAAACAGTATGGAAATCGTGCATTACTGGGTTTGCGTTTACGCACTTAAAAAAAACAGTTCGAAAACTGAATAATTTGTGTCAACCCCTGCATTTGGTTTACGTATTTGATTTGCTTACAAGTTTTGCCGGTATACGGATGGTCGTGTGTAATTTTCACTTGATTTTTGAGAGATAATTCAGTAATTTTCATTCTCGCAAATTACGAACATGTCATTCATGTGATCCTGCGACCACGGCTTATGGTAATTGTCATGTTGTTTCATCAGTTAGTTTCAATTTCTAGAGCAGTTTCTGCAAGAACCTTAACTTAACCCATAGATTTATTCGGAAGTTTGGATATTTCTTTCAAACCACTGCATGTGCTGTCGCAACCCCAGTATTAAAATTGACATTAACACAACATTTTAGTCAAAATATTGTGATATCCGATCATGGTACACCACTAATTAAATTACCGCATTACTTTGATTTTTAAAATTAAAAGTCTTCGTCTGCAATACCAAGTAACCATAGTGCATTCAAGATGGAAACGTGTGTATATTTCCATGAAAAATATGTAGGCGTAACAACTGAAGCGAATCCTTTTTGTTTGCATTGTACATACAACTATTCTATGCCTACGTTCATGTAAGTAAATATTAGGCACGACCCACAAACTTCCCGTCTACGCCGACCCCGATGTGTATATTTCCGGAACACTGTTTTCCTTGTCTTACATAAAAAAAAAAATCATATTAGAACGGTTCTATCTTTTTTGATGTGGATGTGGGGAGCTTACCCGCTATGGCACACGAAATAAAACACTACACGCATTAAAACATTGGATTATACGTACTTAAAGAAAAGAGTTCATGATTAAAATGGACAACACATCTAAAATCCAACGAACTTGAGTCCTCTTATAAACACCTTCTTTCACTTTATATAAATAAAGATTAATAGTTCAATATTAAATTCTTCTTAACATTCAATGCGATCAAAATAAATTATCAATAAACGTATATATACATTAAAATCGTAATGAGGTAAAAATTTAATCTAATTGAATAAACAATCATATTCTCTCGGGGATCTTCCGTTTTCCATGCCCTTGTGTTCCGTTGCTGCTCCATACTCACCTCGCTTCGACCTCGTCGGCTCTCAAGACCTCGATGTTAAGAGCAGTCCAAAACTCATCACTTACTCTTCATACATATTTTCAATACATTAGTTTCTAAATTTTTTATATTACTAATTCTAAGTTTAAATGGTTTTGCTAACCCATTCTTATACACTTAATTTTACGGTTTCAAGTGTTGCTGTCCTCAAGTCGTTACAACCTTTGTGTCGTTGTCACTGTAGGCTGTATGTTCGGCTTCAGTACTATGAATAACTTATGATCCACACAGGTAAAACAGTTTGCGAATCATTTACCGACAGGTTACATTATCGATTATTACAGATCAAAATTACGCATACGTGCGTTATTGTAAACAGTTGAGTTCAGTGGTTCTCATTGCCTAAGGCAGATGTAATATTTTTTTTAATGTGAAAAAAAAAAAGCAAATTGAGCATTATTAAAAATATTATTTTTTTTCTCTGGCCTAGAAGCAAACATAAGTGTTCGCTTACACACACAGAAATAAAACATTGTTTAAATTTGAAAAAAATATATATATAGACTAGAGAATATACACGACATTCATTGTCTGTGCGCGAAGGAAAGCTTTGATCCATTCACGCGAAATGAAACGTAATGTATAATTTTTGAAATAACACCAACAATTCGATAGAATATGCAACATGGAAATTTTGCAAATATATGTGATACGAACACATATGTTTGTTGCATAAAAATCAGTATTGACGAAGTTATTTAAGTATTAAAACTGTAACTTTCGCGGACTCTGTCACGTGTCATTGGTTTGATGCCACTAGTCATACGCCGGTGGCCGGCCCCGGCACGTTGCAAGCACGTTGCACTAAAATGGAAGGCAACTTTGTGAAAGCGCAGTCAGACAATCTGCCACGAGTAGATACCGATATGATTGTTGAACCTGAAATAAGAGGTGTAAAATTACAAAGGTAAGAACGTGTCTCATATAGCACAGTCGTTATCCACAAAGCGACAGTAGGCCTACACACACGTTAAATCTTATTTGTTTGTAAATTTTATTGAGGTAAGTTTTATTATTATTATCATCTGTGTTTATGTTTACGATTGCTATGAATCATAGTTCGTCATTGAAATATGGAATAGGAATTACATTCACAAGAATTACAAAACTGTAATGAAGGCGACTGCAGCGAGCGAACTGTGTTACCGCGCGCCATAATTTAGGTCTGTGATAAATTAACTACATTATTTAGAAATAAACCGTAATGTTGTGTTGAGAAAGAAGGTTACAAATATTTCCGGATTTTAAACCAAGTTTCATTATTCATAAAACACTGTTTTCGCATTATAAATGGCACATAACGAGCAGCATGGTCACAGTAGGCATAAAGCTAGTACGCTAGTCGCTACCTGACACCATTTGACTTCTGGAGCAGCTGCAGGTCGGTGGCGGGCAGAACGCCGCGCTGCCGGCCGACGAAGCTGTAATTCCGCGTTCCACCTCGTTTCTAAACACTATATTGAGGCCTCAAATATAGTGTTTAGAAACTAAATAATTATTCAAAAATTAACTTGCTCATCTTATTTTTTCTTATATTTTGTGTACCTAACATGTATTTTATTATTGTGACATCACAATAGCTGTGTCTACACTTTCTTTTTAAACTGTAAGAACTGTACACATAAGCTGAAAATATAGATATGAGAGTTTGAGAAACACTTAATACCTGGGATGAGATTAAATACAGCGAAGAAAATGTGCAATAAAAGCTTAAGAATTGGTTTTATTCTCAAAAGCTGTTTACTTTTTGTGTATTTAAGGAAACAGATTATTAAAGTAACACAGCTTTCTCGTATAAAACGTGTAGGCTTTTTAGTGTCAATTTTATGGACCTAGTCTCGTAATTTTTTGTTACTTCCATCCCAGTGACTTACAAAAAGGGGAAAGAGCAAATATGAAAGTAAGATCATCCGTAATAAAAATTCCTATAAACATGCATTTTAGGGTTTTTAAATAAAATATTTGGTTGCTATTTAACATATATTGTTAGGCTTATGAAAGCTAACTAGAGACAAACCATAACAACTTAGATGTATTAGAAATTGCTATGTTTAAAAAATACTATATAATATAAACCTAACTTTTGGCAAGAGGGACTCTGAGACCCACCCAAATAATTTAATATTTAATTTGCATGGCTTACCATCGTGACATGTTATTGTTTAGTCATACCACCAATAGCCTGCAAAGTTTTATCAATGCTGTTTTTCTTTAAAAAAATCCACAAGATTGTTAGCAATAACTTCAGCAGGTTTCCTTTTCGTTAAGTCTTTCTTTGGAGTAAAATGGCAAAGATACCTTCCACCTAGCGCACTACAAACAGTGTAATGCTCTTCTTTCACAGTACTTGGAAACAGATGACTTGAGTTATCTGCCTGTAACAGAACTTTAGTGAAATCTTGGCGTCCATCAAAGAGGATACATTCATTATTGCCTGTTCTGCATCGAGCATGAAATTCTTCATCAAGTACTTTCATGACTTTTTCTTGTGCCCTTTTAACTTTATTGTGATCATCCACAAGTCTCCTTTCTCCTTCAGTAATTAATCCAGCATCCAAAAAGGCAGCTGTTGTAATGGCAGATGTAGCACGTAGACCGACACCATACATAATACTATGCAATCCAACATTGCGCAATTGTAATGTATTATATTGACTTGTACTTGAAGTAGAAGGTACATCAGAATCATCACATGGAATCTGCAAAGGATATTCAGATTCTTCATCTGTAACATCAATTGGCTCTTTATAATCGTCGGAGAAAAGAACTTCATCTGGTTGTAATGTTAATTCTTCCTTCCTTTTCAGCTTACATTCATAAATCCTTCTTAATTCATCTTCTTGCCTCTTCTGCTTTTTAATTTTTCTTCTGTGCTCAGGTGGATCTGGTAATCCAATTTGATGCTGTCCAAAAGATCCAACCTTCTCTCTTTGACTATTTATTAACACTAGTATTTTGACAGGGATCTTCATATCCTTAAAACAAAAGCAGGAGATGTGCACTTCAAGTTTACAGTCGGCACCACCTGGACATGGACCCTCAAATTCTGGACATAGCTTAATCTCACACTTGCAATTGAGGATGTCAAAGAGCTTGTCTAACGTTGCTATGAATGCCTCTTTTACTTCCAGTTTTCCTCTGCCAAGTGATGTTTTTGGCTTTTTCCCAGTTTTCTTCTATCTTATTCAGGACTGTGACTCTTTAATTTAAAATTGGCACCACAAAACAACTGTTTGCTCGCTCCCACTGGATAATTTGTGACATTCTCTACACTCTGTTCTCTTAGCAGAAGCCCATATCTTAGAACATCACACAGAGTTGGGAGTTCGGAAGGAAGCATTTCTCGACCAGTTCTAATGAAGTTACTCATGTGAGTGGAAGTTGCCAATCTTAACTTCCTTTTACTAGCCATGGTTCCGAATTTTCAGATTTTGAAATTAGAAGAAACTATTCGTGCTTGGAAAAAAAAAATGTCACTACTTGTATGATATTAATAAAAATTAATAAAAAGACACACAGCTGCAAATGAGTATTACTAGTTTAAACACTTTTACGAGTTGCATAAAATATTTTTACAGATGTCATAGTATAGTATAAGTTTATTCTTAACCTGAGAGAAGAAGTACAAACAGAAATAATGATAAGAAGGCTCTTCTTGAGAGAAGACAGTTTGGTGCGAATTTTACATGAAACGTGAAAATATGACGAAATTGAAGTACCTATTTACCAAGCAAACCACTGTAATTGCCAGTTCATGAAAATATATTTCTTAATAGCTAACCGAAACACAACTTTTTGAGCCCCTCATTTTTTTGGNATAAGTTTATTCTTAACCTGAGAGAAGAAGTACAAACAGAAATAATGATAAGAAGGCTCTTCTTGAGAGAAGACAGTTTGGTACGAATTTTACATGAAACGTGAAAATATGACGAAATTGAAGTACCTATTTACCAAGCAAACCACTGTAATTGCCAGTTCATGAAAATATATTTCTTAATAGCTAACCGAAACACAACTTTTTGAGCCCCTCATTTTTTTTGAAAAGGAAGTCAAAAAATTCGACACGCCGTAATAGCACATGCAGAAGTTTGAAAAAAATATTCAAACTTCCGAATAAATCTATGGGTTAAGTTAAGGTTCTTGCAGAAACGGCTCTAGAAATTGAAACTAACTGATGAAACAACATGACAATTACCATAAGCCGTGGTCGCAGGATCACATTAATGATATGTTCGTAATTTGCGACAATGAAAAATACTGAATTATCTCTCAAAAATCAAGTGAAAATTACACAAGACCATCCGTATACCGGCAATTCTTGTAAGCAAATCAAATACGCAAACCAAATGCAGGAGTTGACACAAATTATTCAGTTTTCGAACTGTTTTTTTAAGTGCGTAAACGCAAACCCAGTAATGCACGATTTCCATACTGTTTAGTATGGTTGGCATATATGAGTTCCCATCGCCCGATCAGTGACAGCGGTATATTTTTACGTGTAGCTATGGAAGGATGAAAGGAGGGCTGTATGTAAAAAGGAACTATGCAAGGAATGCAAAATGTGTGTTTGTTAACCGTGGCCTGGCTATACTATTTATGGTTCCTTTTTCGTCTTTTTTGCTTAATTAGTGCAGCGCTGGCTAGGGTTGTGTCTTCCATTTTGTGATAATATTCCTAATACTTGACCGAGCGAGGTGGTGCAGTTGTTAATTTCGGACTCGCATTCGGGAGGACCTGTGTTCGAGTCCTACGGTCCTGATTACTGTTTTAGCGTGGTTTCCCGAAATAACTCCAGACTGTTACTGTGATGGTTCTCCTCATGGCCGATTCCTGCTTCGCTGAGCAACTTGCTCAGACTTTGCTGTTGACGAGACGTTAGGCACTTTATTTCAAATATGTCCTAAGTGAAAAGTGGTACGCAAACAAATTACTGTAGGAAATATATTGTGTGTTCGTCGTGCTATGATGTCTCCCGACAAAGTTACCCCCTGTCTCTCTTAGAAGCACGTGCGAGTGGTGAGTAAGGTGGATTAGACGATGGCATTTATATGCCGTTTACACACAAACTCTTAAGGAAATATTGTTCGCCGGTGTATTTTAGCGAGTACTGTGTCGGGCATAAGCACTATGTGTGTAGCTATGTACATCTTTTCGAGAACGAAATCAACGCAAGGTTCAATGACGTAATCCTAGTGTAAACATTATGTATACAGGCTCTCGCTTTTACGACAAGCTTGCTTCACGCCTGCAAGTGTCTTACTCACTCAGTGGGTGGTTTATCTCTTTACGATTGCAGTTATACCTACTCGCTTCTCATCGACTGCGATGTCTGATGTGTACCTTTTTACAAGATAAATGCATTTAACTTAAATCTTTTTTATTAACAATAATTTATTTTATATTACTTTTTGTAGTATGATATATTATGATTATGTATTAAACATTTTATATATACTCTTTTAAAATTATTATGAATGTTTTATAAATAGGTAATATTTATCTACAAATAAATTTATGAAAAAAACATGCAATATGTTTATTTATTAATGGCGTCATCACTGGGTTTTCGAATTATATGCGATTTCTTCTCGCGCGAGTCTGTATGTGGGTTTTCTCAGAGTGCTCCTATATTTTTACACATACATTTTTTACTTTTAATATTTGAAAATTATGAAAGAGTTCTTTCTGTGAGTATAAGACGGGCTCCTTAAAAAGAGAAGTACATGAAATATTCCACCAATTAGATGCTTCGTTCACAATGTGTTTCGTTAAGTGAGTTCAAGAAGGAAAGTTCGCCTAATGGATGATTGGTATCTTAAATGCTCCGCAAACTGGAATACATGCTTATGAGGATCGAAGATTGTNGGGGATCGAAGATTCTGCCGAGCGTGTCGTCGTATCGAGTCCCGATCGGATGGTGCTACATTGACTATCATGGGCATGCTCGCGAGTGAGAGGTATCAGTAGTGATTTATACAGTGTCCGTTCGTATAACTCGAGAATTAAATGTGCAATAGCTTGTAAAACAGTATCAGCCATGCGCCAAACGACAAATGGCTGATATTCAACACAGCATGCAATGATCACGATGAATTATCTGCCTATATAAATAAATACATTCATGCCTCATAGGTTAGTAGTTATTGAACCCGCAAATTAGTGACATATTTATTAACAGGAGTCAGTGTGCAGCTATCTGTCTTCAGGAGGAAGTCTGCTGGATTCAGCCAGCATGAATTCAGTCGGCATGAGTCAGTCGGCAGGAGTCTGGTGAGAGATAGGTCTTGTGAAGGGCCGGTCTTGTGATGGGTCGTTCTAGCAGTAGTTAATTGAAGAATGCCGGCAGGGCTTATTTGGCTTTTATTTGATTTAATTGTGACCAGGAGTTCAAGCTGAGTGTAAGGCTTGTCTGGAAGAAACTTTTGATGGTGTAACTCCATGATATTTCGATTAAAATACTATATAAAATGTTTGGATAAATTGCAGCATAAAACGTTTTTAAATCCCACTGTTGAAATATGTCAANTGGTGCAGTTGTTAACTTTCGGACTCGCATTCGGGAGGACCTGTGTTCGAGTCCTACGGTCCTGATTACTGTTTTCGCGTGGTTTCCCGTAATAACTCCAGACTGTTACTGTGATGGTTCTCCTCATGGCCGATTCCTGCTTCGCTGAGCAACTTGCTCAGACTTTGCTGTCCACGAGACGTTAGGCACTTTATTTCAAATATGTCCTAAGTGAAAAGTGGTACGCAAACAAATTACTGTAGGAAATATATTGTGTGTTCGTCGTGCTATGATGTCTCCCGACAAAGGTACCTCCGGTCTCTCTTAGAAGCACGTGCGAGTGGTGAGTAAGGTGGAGTAGACGATTACACACAAACTCTTAAGGAAATATTGTTCGCCGGTGTATTTTAGCGAGTACTCTGTCAGGCATATGCACTATGTGTGTAGCTATGTACATCTTTTCAAGAACGAAATCAACGCAACGTTAAATGACGTAATCCTAGTGCAAACATTATGTATACATGCTCTCGCTTTTACGACAAGCTTGCTTCACGTCTGCAAGTGTCTTACTCACTCAGTGGGTGGCTTATATCTTTACGATTGTAGTTATACCTACTCGCTTCTCATCGACTGCGATGTCTGATGTGCACCTTGTTACAAGATTAATGCATTTAACGTAAATCTTTTTTATTAAAAATAATTTATTTTATATTACTTTTTGTAGTATAATATATTATGATTATGTATTCAACTTTTTATATATAAATTTTTAAAATTAATATGAATGTTTTATAAATAGGTAATATTTATCTACAAATATATTTAAAAAATAAAAACATGCAATATGTTTATTTAATGATAGCGTCGTCACCAGGTTTTCGAATTATATGCGATTTCTTCTCGCGCGAATCTGTATTTGGTTTTCTCAGAGTACTCCTATATTTTTACACATACATTTTCTACTTTTCACATTTGAAAATTATGATAGAGTTCTTTCTGTGAGCATAAGACGGGCTCCTTAAAAAGAGAAGTACAAGAAATATTCCACCAATTAGATGCTTCGTTCACAATGTGTTTCGTAAAGTGAATTCAAGAGGGAAAGTTCGCCTAATGGATGATTGGTATCTTAAATGCTCCGCAAACTGGAATACATGCTTATGGGGATCGAAGATTCTGCCGAGCGTGTCGTCGTATCGAGTCCCGATCGGATGGTGCTACATTGACTATCATGGGCATGCTCGCGAGTGAGAGGTATCAGTAGTGATTTATACAGTGTCCGTTCGTATAACTCGAGAATTAAATGTGCAATAGCTTGTAAAACAGTATCAGCCATGCGCCAAACGACAAATGGCTGATATTCAACACAGCATGCAATGATCACGATGAATTATCTGCCTATATAAATAAATACATTCATGCCTCATAGGTTAGTAGTTATTGAACCCGCAAATTAGTGACATATTTATTAACAGGAGTCAGTGTGCAGCTATCTGTCTTCAGGAGGAAGTCTGCTGGATTCAGCCAGCATGAATTCAGTCGGCATGAGTCAGTCGGCAGGAGTCTGGTGAGAGATAGGTCTTGTGAAGGGCCGGTCTTGTGATGGGTCGTTCTAGCAGTAGTTAGTTTGAAGAATGCCGGCAGGGCTGATTTGGCTTTTATTTGATTTAATTGTGACCAGGAGTTCAAGCTGAGTGTAAGGCTTGTCTGGATGAAATTTTTTATGGTGTAACTTCATGATATTTCTATTAAAATACTATATAAAATGTTTGGATAAATTGCAGCATAAAACGTTTTTAAATCCCACTGTTGAAATATGTCAAGAGCAACAGCTCTTCAGTAAACTTCTAAAGAGACTGCACTTGTGAGGAGTCGTTGGCTATGAGGAGTCGCGGCTGTAAGGTGTCAGTTTTGCGAAAAATATATGTGTACGAGTTATTTTTTTTTTGGCATGGGGCTGTGTATTATATAGACCCAATAGAAAGCACAGTTGACGATAGTATACACAAGTTATGGCAACAGGAAAAGGGAATAGTTTTCAAGGGTTCGGGTTAGACATTCGCTTCACTAAATCATCTAGAGCTGAGAACAAGTGGGCTCAATCGACTTTGCAAAGTAGGCACAAACTGATTTCCTCTGCATGACAATACAGAATTACAACATAATTTCGCCTTCGACTGGTAGGATGGTGATATAAATGACTGCAACCACAGAAAATCGCTCAGTTGATAAACAGATCTGTGAGGAGTCACAACTGAGGAGTTAGCCCTGAAGAGTCAACACTGAGCAGTAGTACAAGTGTTTTAATTCATAATTGCTTAAAAACTATTCAAGTCAATGATTATACAAAGTCTACTGTGGAGCTTACCTCTGTAGAAATACTTTCTCCCACTGCTGAAAAATGNTGATTATACAAAGTCTACTGTGGAGCTTACCTCTGTAGAAATACTTTCTCCCACTGCTGAAAAATGACATTGACACAATGATGTTACTGTGCCAAGACATTCAGTAAAATGTGCAATGCACGCCGACATGAAAATAGCGAATTTCCAAAGACACCAGGCTCCAGAATACCAATTTGTTTTATCTCTATTGAAACGTTTGCTGGAATCAATAATTTAAATAGACACAATAATTTGTGTAATGGTAGTACACCTTTGCTTGACTCGAGAGAGCNTTTGCTGGAATCAATAATTTAAATAGACACAATAATTTGTGTAATGGTAGTACACCTTTGCTTGACTCGAGAGAGCATGCACTGCACTTATTGCCACAAGACAATGATGTAGCTACATTTCCCAGTGATTCGTCGAGTAAACTATTCCTGATTCCAGCGCTTATGGCATTAATGGAGTCTGCACTGTGTTTCAAAACAGTGGGTGATAGGGGAAATAAAAGTGTTGCACAGATTAGCTATGAAAAGTGCGAGCCATACGGAACTGCAGAAGTTGTAAACAAAACAAATGCACTGCTAACATGTAAAGTGAAATACGAAGCAGTTGCAACTAGTTATGACATAGAGAATGAAAATGTAGATTCCAAGACTGCTGGTCACACTGTGAAAAATTAACGGAAATGTNAACTAGTTATGACATAGAGAATGAAAATGTAGATTCCAAGACTGCTGGTCACACTGTGAAAAATTAACGGAAATGTAAATATTTTACAGATGATGAATTGACTACATCTGCTAAGCAAATCATAAACATATTGCTTAATAGAAAGACAACTTGAAATTGGAGCATAAAAAACATGAATTCGAACTCAGTACTCTGGCAAGAGGTATCTCGCAACCTAAACATCACAGAAGTACANGGAGCATAAAAAACATGAATTCGAACTCAGTACTCTGGCAAGAGGTATCTCGCAACCTAAACATCACAGAAGTACATACAGCAGTAAGTGTGTATGAGCATTATGGTAAATGATTGTCGGACCCAAGGAAATTAGGTTTTTCATAGCAAAATTATAAGTGTGAACAATTACATAACCCATGAGAGTCGAGGACTATATGAGGGGTTATTTTGCTTGAAACCCAAAATATGTACTGTAGAAGATTTAAAGGAATACAAGAAATTACTCGATCTCGTTCATTACCATAACTACGTCTCTGAGCACAGTACTGGTGAAGATGACGAATGTCGTGGCCCTGTTATATGTACCGATAGTTGTAAAAAAAAAAATTAAATTGTGTCCCTGTCTTTAATTATTATGATAATTGAAATGAATTGAACATACATGCAGAAATTTATCGTGATTCTGCTGCGTGGAATTTCGTTAAGTCTGGATATTTATTTTATGAAGAATTCAATGACACGGTTGATAAAATTAGACATTTGTTTTATCTGCTATATGCAGATATCTCTCACTCATTGTTAAGATACATTCACTCACCAATGAACTGAAGGATTAGGATTATATTATATGAGACTTTTTGCTACTATCCACGATCAGCAAACAGCAGTCAAATTTAAGAGACCGAATTTATGAAAAAAATTAGAAAGATAGAATGTATATAATAAGTAAATAATTTTAATGTTTATAAACTTAGATATTCGAGTTTAATTACTTATACAGAACTTTCTGCTTGAATGGTGTATTCAATCGATTATGAGATTGTGTTTTAAATAAAATTTATGTGAATATGTTGTTGATGAGCCCTATGGTAGGATCTGAAATTTTATGTCATGGTAGAGTAGATTAAATTCAGCTGAGTTCTATATGGTGAAAGTAGGNTAGTAGTGTATAATAGAGCATTCGAACGCAGGTTCATGACAGGGACACAGGGACACCGGAATGCAAGAGCAGGAGGTTTTTGAGAAGGAATGCAAGAGCAGGAGGTTTTTGAGAAGGAATGCATCCGCAGGAGGGCGGCCATGTTGGCGGCCATTTTGGCAGCCAGTTGGCGGCCATGTTGGCAGCCAGTGTCCGCCATGTTGGCAGCCAGTGTCCGCCATTTTGCTAGCCAGTAAAAAATTTATAATTTTTTCTGTACCGAGCGCGAGGGTTTCCTCCGAGTCTTCCATGACCGCCGCCGCCATTTTGCCAGTCAGTAAAAAAGTTATGTAAAAAATTTTCCCCTGTGCCGGGGTGGGGTGGCTAGCCAGTGTGTGTCATGGCCGCTGCCAGTGTGCAATGGCCGCCATTTTGCTAGCCAGTAAAAAAGTTATTTAAAAAATTTATAAATTTTTTTTCTGCGCTGCGACGGCTAGCCAGTGTGCATCATGGTCTCCAGTGCAATGGCCGCCATTTTTTCATACAGTAAAAAAAGTTATGTAAAAAGTAACGCAATTTTTTTTTGTACGTTGCAGTGTAGCTTGCGCGAGGGCGCGCCCAGCCTCACCCCTCGTGCAGCGATGCGAAACTCCCCTCGTACAGCGAGGCGGAACTCCCCTACCGAGCTCGCTACAGGATGGGTGAACGCTCGCCACCCCAGTCTTCTCACACACACTTGTCAGGATTTTTTTTAATCAGACGTAATAACAATAAAGTATTAAGTAGTAAGTTTCCCCCGCCATAAGATCTATATTTTCTTAGGCGGTAAAAACACTTTGTTTTTAATCAGGTGTAATAAGAAGTGTTCATATAGTGTATTCAGGAGGAGGCAGTGTTTAACCTGTAACATCCGTCGATTGTTCTTAGAAGGTTAAAAACACTTGTTTTTTTGATTGGGCATATAAATGTAAAGAATCAGTTACATGTATGAAGAGTATTCATTTCGTTTGTAAGTGGGTCACACACACCCGTCGATTTTTCTTCTTCTTCTTAGAAGGTTAAAAAAAACACTTTTTTGTTTAAAAACTCACTTTGATTAGTTATATAAAATTGAAAGTATCATGTATGAACAGTATTGAAAAGTGGAAGCCGCTATTCTCTCTCAGGCAGCAAAAAAAACACGTGACAACGCCGAGAAAAAAACATTACATAGGTTTATTGGNGCACAGAAAAAAACATTACATAGGTTTATTGGCACCTTTTTTATTAAAATCCAAATACATACATATATGTTTGTAGCATACATTTAAAAAAAACACACACAGCCAGTAAGAAATACAATATATATACATTTTAAAGAAAGCAGACAGTCATATATATAAAAACACACAGTATTTAACAGGCAAACCAAGCGTTATGCATGTAAAACATCATTCGCCAACGGCTTATAAATTAAACACAGTAGTTAAAGAAAACGTGATATACACATTTTATAGTAAGCAGACAGTCATATATTAAAAAACACACAGTATTTAACAGGCAAACCTTCGCAATACGTAC
>NQII01008212.1:0-14206 GCA_002778355.1 Clitarchus hookeri
GGAATTTGACATGTGTGCGTCGGTGTGAGTGCATTCTGCAGTGAGTAGAGGTCGAGTTAGCATGCCTTCACGGATGGTTCACATTCAGGATACCAGTACCTCAGTACAAACTGTTAAATAACCTTCAATACTTAATATGTTTTGTTTGTGATATGGGTTGATCATATGACTTGTGATGTATTTAGCGAAGTTAATTAGGAGCATAGAAACTTGGACTCCCAGATTCCGAAATTTTCCACGTTTTGGTGCTACATTTTGAAGATTNTTATTATCATCGGACTACAAATATTTACATTTATGTAGTCCTTATATAAATCTCTTTCTGATAATGAAATAAAAGATTATTGTAAAAAAAGACCTCAATCGGTTGTATCAACACCGGGAGTTTGTATTTTGTGATGTGTTGTAGGGAGAAATGGGCTGTTGCTCTTGTCTTAAACACTTACATTAAACGTGTGTTGCGTTTTGAGATAGTCTGCTCTGCTAGCATGTACATCTACACATGTGCTTACATACACACAAACATGTATATTTGTTTGTCTAATAACCTAATGCAGAAAATAGTATATGTGTATTCGGTGGAGCAAAAAATGAGTAATTCATTCTCACATAGAAAAGCAAAAACTGTAAGCCATTGACATTTGTGCTGTGTTGGTTCATCTAGTACAACAGAAATCATTATTCTCTGTTTGAGAATTTTAAAAAGAATAATTCCTGTAAATTCTTTGTACCTCCTGTTCTCTTTTGCAGGATATAAGGTCGTACTTCGCAGCTGGAGCTTCCAAAAACAAAAAGGGTGTTAAAAACTCGCTGGAAGATGATGATTTTATGCCGAAGGTTNAAAAGTTAAGAAGAAACGTGCAGTTGTGATTTCTGATTCGGATGATGATGAACCCAGGTCCTTGCCAGCAAAGCTCCAGAAGAGTTCTAAGAAACAAGGTAAGAAAGCATTTTTTGACTTCACAACATGTGGCTGTTACACATTATAATTGCTTACACCAAGGTTATATTATTTTAATTTATGTATGAATATTTCACAGAAAACCAGAAGACTGCTAGTAAAAAAGTTGAACCTTTGGAATCAAAACCTGCGGAGAAAGTTAGTCCAGCAGATGTTTTTGGAACGGCAAAAGTGAAAAGAGTGGCTGGCAAATCTGCTTCCCAAACGGATCGTCAGGTTTGTTTCTGTAAAAGTTTGAAACACGGTGGTGTTCATTTTGTCTACTTAAAAGAAATTTCACGTTGAAGTTTTTTAAAAGCAATTGTAATAATTAACAAATATTTTTGTTTCAGAATCCTGAAAATACTAAAACAGGTAAAGTGTCTGACTCAAAGAAACGCCTTGAAGCTGAATTGAAAAACAAAAATGATAGAGATGCTGAGAAACATGTCGAGGTAACAGAAGAGAGGAGCAAGTATTTCACCAAGGAAGAAACTCCAAAGAAGGTAAAAAATAAAATTACAAGTGAAAGCCAAAATTCGTCAGGAAGTAAAAGCAAAGTGAAAGACAGTTTGAAGAAATTCCAAGCTGATAACAAATCTTCAGAAGCAATTGCCACAGGAAAACATCCGCGATCAGCTGAAGCCCCTGAGAAACTGAAAGGTGAGAAGCGCAAAGCAACGGAATCCAACTCCGGCAGCGCAAAGAAGCACCTAGTGCAACTTGAAACTACTCCTGGTGAGAAGGTGGACAAATCAGAGAAACATTCCTCTGACGGGAGCATCGCCAAACATTCACCCAAGCGTGAGCCTAGGGATAAGGACAGCTCTCTAGAAAGTTCTACAAACGCCAAGTCTTCCAAGTATCACAAAGAGGATGTAAAAAGTGGCAAGGATGATAGACATTCAAGTACTCTCGTTAGTAATGCTGCAAGTTCCTCTGCGGAAAAGAGTAAACAAAATGCGTACAACTACCAGAGGTATCTTCAGAGAGAAGGTCCAAAACATCATGGTTCAAAAGTACTTCCCAAGGTAACATCGTCATAATATTGTAAGAAACCACTCTTCATCCCAATATGCATGTAGATCTTGATTAATGGCGTTTAAAAATTTTGTTGTGAGGATTGTTACAGTAATTAATTTTGGGTGAGTTATAGTTGTGTACATATTTTCATTTTTCTCGTTATTATTGCAATATTTTTGTATAGCTAGGTGAGATAATATTATTTTATTAACTTTTGAAGAGTCCAGTTTTAAGCAATCAATATGGGATTGTCTATTTCTCGGAATTTAGTACTGGCCTTTCATTTAGTGTTAGTGTTTTCGATTTATACTTTCAGTTTTAAAGTAGAAAAGTTTGTGGTTAGGCAAAGTACCTGCCAACTTTCTTCTAGTGCATCACAAGCATTTATTATGATGGCTGTAGTTATGGTTACATTACCATTTATAGCAGATGCCAGTATTACTGATAAAGTTTGTCTCGCAGGCCAACATTAAGATTGCTGTTAGCATTACAGTCAGAACTTTCTTTATTGAATCATACTTTTACATTATATTTTTAATTTATTTTCATTGATCTACCGGTATCTGTTTTTGATTTCACTCCCAATGTATTGTGAATTGGTGGTTTGAAATTATTTTGTAAAGGGTACAAATATTAGTCCCAGCAGCTGAGGTAGGCTTGCTTCAAGCAAGCTCTTCTGAGTGTTCTAAATGAAGTTATACAAAGACTGAATACAGTTTGTACAAATATTTGTTTATTTGCTGCATCCAAGATCATTGACTTTTTCATTAATAGTGGAAAATGGCTGTTAATATATTGGAATAAATTAGTAAATTTTCAAAACTTTGGAACGTACATATTGACATTAAGCCACGTCTGAAACCTCATGCCATGCATTAAAAAATATTGGTAGTCAGTCATTTCAGCTTTGAGTTGGACTCGCATGTCCCATCTGGCCAGTAAGCCACTTCATTTGGCTCATGTCCCCACTGTGTGCCCTTCTTGGGTCCTTTCACCAAAGGCGAACCGAGTTTGATACCCGGCAGAGTCGCTCCCAGATTTTCGCACGTGGGAATTATGCCAGACGATGCCGCTGGTTGGCGGGTTTTCTCGGGGATCTCCCATTTCCCCCACCCTTGCATTCCGGTGCTGCTCCATACTCACCTCGCTTGACCCTCATCAGCTCTCAAGACCTCAGTGTTAAGAGCCACCCAGACCTCTTCATTCGTTCCATTCACTCCTTTATCTCCTTGCAGCGGTCTATGCACAAAATGATTCCCAAATTACGATAACTATCCACCACTTTTTCGTATAGATAGTGTTGTGTATTTAGATATGTATACCTGACCTGTGGAGCGGTCACCTGCACCTGGTCGTTGCTACTAACCTAGATACTCCGACCAAAGAAGACGCCTACGCTTAGAAGACGAGCAGCAGAGTGTTTTCCAGCCCCTCCGCTTGCAGCGTCCTTGTGTGGTGCAATGATGTTTGGTGGCAGTGGAGGAATGCCAAGACCAGCACCGCACAGCTAGAGCACCACCGTGCTGCACTCGTGCCCACACATGCACCTCGATCTTTACTTTTCTTGCTTGATGATGTCACGTGACTCGCTCTGGGGCTGGCCGTACTGCAAGTATGCCAGCCCAGTTTGCCAGACCGAGGGACAGGGGAAGTCGACCTCGCTCCACACTATGGACTGGAGCCTTTAAACTACTATGTATATATGTCGTGAATCAGTGCTGTTTAGTGAAGTTTGGGCTTGGTCATAAGTAACCAGGAGTATTTCAGTAGTACCATAGAAATAATGTATTTAAGGATGCATTCAATTGCTTGCAATAACTATATATAGTTGTAGTCTCGCAAGCAACAACACATTGTGGTTGTTTGCAGGGCAAGCCAGATTGCTTGGCCAAGATGGTGTTTGTGGTGACTGGCACACTGGACTCGTTGGAGAGAGAGGAAGCTGTGGCCCTCATCCAAGAGCATGGAGGGAAGGTCACCACCAACGTCAGCCGCAACACCTCGTATCTGGTGGTGGGGGAAGAAGCTGGACCTTCCAAACTAGCCAAGGTGTTGCATTTTTACTCTTTAAATAAAATCGACTTATTCAATGTGACCGGTTTTCGGTCTCTCTTCTGGTTAGCAGTGGCTGTGTCNAGGTGTTGCATTTTTACTCTTTAAATAAAATCGACTTATTCAATGTGACCGGTTTTCGGTCTCTCTTCTGGTTAGCAGTGGCTGTGTCGAAATTCAGTATCACATGCTCTCCTTCACTTGCCTTTGGTTCCCTTGTGTAAAATGACCCCTTGTTCTCTTGCTGATAAAGTTTTTGTTTGTTAATTCAAGCACACTTGATCATGTCCACCTTGATTTATTACCCAACAAATTTTGCTTAATGCAAGTTTCTTTTGCCTTTGTGAGNGCACACTTGATCATGTCCACCTTGATTTATTACCCAACAAATTTTGCTTAATGCAAGTTTCTTTTGCCTTTGTGAGAGCAGTATCTGTTTCCCATGGTCGTGCAACGATTTAAACTCTGAAGGATGAAATTCTTCAAACATCAAAACATTGAAAACCAACCAAGGGTTCGAGAAGGGTGTCTTATCATGTTCCCCCGGGGCTGAAGGGGTGGATTCTAGGGTGCATTTGTACAGCATTGTCACCCTGCATTTTGACACAGCCAGTCATTTTATGGACATAGATGCTCTGTTAAGTACAGCCCAATTTAGCCAGCTGAAACTGTGGTACCCAACACGGCTCCAAAAAACTTTCATTTAACTCTTTTGCTGTGACGTTTGATACAAGCCACCATGTACAATTTGCTACTCTTTTTAATTTGCAGGCAAAATCATGTAACACACCGCAAATTGATGAGGATGGCCTGCTAGATTTAATAAGAGAGAAATCTGGTATACCGAGAGGTCAGGCTGAGGTTTCTGGCGATGAAAAGACTGATGAAGCAGAAGTTGACCGCAAGAACACCACGACTCGCGTAGAGGATAATTCACACAAAGCAAGTTCGGTAGAAAGCAAACGTCACGTTAAAAAAACTGAGCTTGTGGCAGGTGATGGGCACAGCACTCCTCGTTCGTCCAGCTCTGTCAGAGAAACCGGTACCGGTACCGGTACCGCGGATACCCGCCTGTCTGCTACGGAGTCTTTGTTGTGGGTGGATAGGTATCGCCCAGTGAGCACAAAGAATGTCATCGGCCAGCAAGGAGACCGCAGTAACCTCAAGAAGCTGCAGAGGTGGCTTGCAGACTGGCATTCAAATCATTCTGGCCACAAAAAGTTGGTTAGGCCAAGTAAGTGCTTCAACCAATTAGTTTTTTTTTTTAATTATATATATATATATATATATGCACCTTGTATATACACACATTTGTAATTTGACCCTTTTAAGAAGTTTTCCCGGTTAATAAGTATTATTTTTTCAGTCCCTTCAAAAACAGCTTAACAGAGTTTTACTGTATCTGTGGCCACCGAGTCAGAGCATCAGAGTGAATTTACCTGTAATTGTGGAAGTAATATATTATTGACACTGTTTATTAATATTCAATTTATTTTCAAAGAGTAGTATTTGATGTCCCATATTGTTTATATGGGATAATTCTTTAAGCCCCTATGGAAAATCTGTAGTACAATACGGGGCAGTTGGCAGCCGTAAATGCAGAAACTTTGTGTTGGATAGTCGGACACTTGTTTCAGATAAACACAACTATATGTTTTCACTTCCTTAGTTTTCATCTATTTGTGGATATCAATTAATTTCTTACCTGAAATTTTTGCAGGAAATTATAAAACAAATGTAATTGATTGTTAATTTTTAATTCTACCAAAGTGATTGATAATTTTGTGATGAAAGGGCCTGAAATTATTCGTACTAAGATACATGCTGTACAGCATACACTAGAGACATGAATTGCTAAATTACTATTTTAATATTGTACACTTCTAAAACACCTGTGGTCGAGACATTTTATCAGTCTCGTTCTTTTGTACTACATAATGCAAATAAGAATTCTGCCAAATGAGCCTTCTAGAATTATAGTAGATATTGAAATTGTGGAATAGCAAAATGCAGATTTCATATTCTTAATTTTGTGCATTTGTAACTTTGTGAGAAATATGTCTTGTGCTGTGTGTATGTAGGTCCGTGGGCTAAAGACGACAGTGGAGCTTTCTTCAAAGCAGCATTGCTATCTGGCGCTCCTGGAGTAGGTAGGTTTCGTAGGCATGCACGCGATGACAACGGTCTATAACAAATCTCGAGTTTTTTTTCTGTTGTAATTGAAGTTTTGTTCTGCTTCCAGGTAAAACAACAACAGCTCATCTTGTGTGCAAGGAGTTGGGCTTCGATGTTGTGGAGTTCAATGCATCAGATACCCGATCCAAGAGACTCCTCCATGAAGAAGTTCAAGAACTGCTGAGGAACAAATCGCTCTTCGGCTACTTCAAAAGTGAGCAAAGAAAGCCTTGTTCACTCGTATCTTGTTCCCAGCCATATGCCGGATCAGCCGAGCAAGTTGTAGCCAATTTTTATTTGCTTATTCACATTTCTTTCGCTTTGGTTTTACCAGTAATTAAGTAATTACTTAGCATATTTTCCAGAATAAAGACGTGTTTTATTTAACTTGCAAATCCACAAGTTTTTGCTTGATTAGTAGTGATAGTCAAGGTTTATAGACTAAATGTTTGTTTCATTACATTACAAGCCACATATACAAGTCTTGAAAACATTAAAAGACTGTGCTTTATAATTAGAAAATATAGGGACAAGCAAAGTAAGGCTGACTTAGATTCCATTCATATATTATTAACTGCAAAGAATTTGGTCATGTTAAACCCTCACTTAATTGCCAAGGTGGNGACTTAGATTCCATTCATATATTATTAACTGCAAAGAATTTGGTCATGTTAAACCCTCACTTAATTGCCAAGGTGAAAAAAGGTCCTTCTAAACTGCATGTCCAAATAGTTTGTGGATAAATAAATGTTTTCCTCTAAACCAAAGTAAAAGCGTGGAAGTTGTGTTATTTTTGTAGTCATTCCTATACATGGTAAGTTAGGCNTATTTTTGTAGTCATTCCTATACATGGTAAGTTAGGCACTTGATGGGTGGCAGGGAATGGGGTCGCTTAAGCTTTAGGCTGTTCACGGTTAATTGAGCAATTTTGAAATCAACCTTTCAAAAAGGTCACAGCATATATTTTAACATTCAAGCATTGTGGCAGTAATGAGGAGAGAAATAATTAAAACTAAAGTGGTACAGGAGAAAGTGCAGATACAGAGGCTGGTAGAGATTATAAAGGAGACGAGAATGAGGTGGTCTGGGCACACCAAGAGGATGGGAATTGGGAGGTTGACGAGGACACTTGAACTGAAGTACAATGGAAGACAGTCACAAGGAAGACCACAGAAGAGATGGGAGGAGCAAGTGGTTTAGGGAGTGAGGGCGGGAGGCAAAGACTGGGAAACAGTAAGAGGAGGAGAGTGGTGGGGAGACAGAGGATGATGGAGGCATTTTACCAGCTGATTTGCACACAGGCTGGAAACAGCTAAGGATGATGATGATGACTGACTGGCATGCGCCCAGTAAAGTGGGTAACTACGGAGGCAAAGTAGCTCCATATCTTGACGTGCAGCAAGTGAACCCGGTACGTAGTCGGGCATGGAGCGCCACTTGGTGACAAGCCTGCAGTGGTATGCGCTGCTCACCATCGCACTCCTGGATGTACCCTCCACACTCGCCCGAGTGGTAGTATGAGTGCCACCAGCTGTGTACACTGGCGTGTGTTAATAGGTACACAAGTTCAGCTGCCCACTGGCATGTAGAGACGCGGGGTCGCATCCTCCATCTACAGGACAAGTGTTTCAAGTAAATCTGCCTCGAGGTGCAACCAGATGGGCATCCAGGGGGTAATCATTAGTAATTTCTTGCAGCCGTGTGTTTTTCCGTCAACACTGGAACCTGATTTGAACTAGTTAGTTGGCTACCTTTGTGAATTATTACCTGTAATGTCTGCCGACACATTTGTCTCCAGTTTATTCTCTCTTGTCTCTATGCCGGCCATCAGCTCCAACCATACAACAAAAGTATGTCTTACCAGGAAATTCAGATTACATTATTCATACACAAAGTGGCAGGAGATGATGGGTCACAGTCAAATGACTTTCGAAAGAACATTGTCGGGATGTCAAAAGCAAAATGTCTAAATAATCTCACAAGTAACCCTAAGGAAGTTCCTCGGTAACTCTGGATACTGTTGGCGAAGCAGTACGATGGGGCATGAAGACGGAGACAAGAACATAGTCGGCAATTGCAGCTCTCCATATGTCGTCAAGCTGCGCACCTCGTCCTTCTCATGCCAGACTTACTTCTCTCTTCCTGTCCGGTGATGCAGAGCTGGCCAGCAGACCATGCTGCCCAATTAGAAAGGCAGACACTCCTGTTGCACAGCCATTGGCCGCACGTCACTATGGGTTAGGCATGTCACACAGCAAGAGGGTGCACATCGTGACTTCTAGTTCAGACTGCAAATGGAAAACAGTTTTTAAACATGTACAGCACCTGCTACATTAGATGGCAGGTGGCTGCTGTTGAGGGGGAGAGTAACGTTTCAATAATTTGAGCAACAGTACAAACAATTAGTATAGCTCTAAATTAAGACATTTGTCCCAAGTTCAACAGTCATTCGAGCTAGACATTTTACTATCGTTACAAAGAAGTAATAAGGCTTTAGCTTGTTTGCCACGACAAACTACCACAGTGGTGTAGTGGTCTGACTACTCGCCTCCCACCAAGTCGAGCCGGGTTCGATTACCAGAGAGGTCGCTCCTGGATTTTCACGCATGGAAATCATGCTGAACAATGCCGCTGGTGGGTAGGTTTGATCTGGGATCTCCAGTTTCCCCCACGCTTACGTTCCAGCACTGCTCGATTTCCACCTCATTTCGCCCTCATCGGCTCTCATGGCCTTAGTGTTAATTTCCACTCCACTCCGCCACCAACTAAGCTGTTGTGCACTGTAAATGTAGTTCAATGAAAACTTAAATTACGTTTATTTGCAAAATTGTTTGTAATTTCTTCAGGTAACGACTAGGCAGGTAGTAATCAAAGCTCGGCATTTGTGGCACGAGAGTGCTGAGCATGTTAATCCACAGCTGGCTGTTACGCCTCCAGATAACATCATGGCGTGTTGTTGTGTCAATCTGCAGATGGTGCGAAGGCAGCGCCGACGGAGAAGCACGTGCTGCTCATGGACGAGGTTGATGGCATGGCCGGCAACGAAGACAGAGGCGGCGTCCAGGAGCTGATACAGCTGATAAAGAACACCAAGGTTCCCGTCATCTGCATGTGCAACGACCGGCACCACCCGAAGATACGCAGCCTCGTCAACTACTGCTTCGACTTGGGGTTCAGCAAACCTCGAGTAGAGCAGATAAAGGTACAGTACAGAGCATGTAGTTTAGGAAAAGTCCCTAGGATGTTGACCAAAATGCCAAATTTGCTTAATTCCAATCCACACATTTTTTTCAAAATACCAAGAATAAAGCCTAAAATTGAGTATATATATTTTTTATTCCAGGAAATTATTTTATAATAAAATTGTGATACTACTGTTAATTATCCACCTTTGAATTGTTGTGCTGTTCATCAAATAGTATTTAGTGTTTCTAAACAAAATTATGTAAGTTCAATTTTTTTTATCGTGGTGTTTTAATTAATGAGGAGGAATAAAAAAAACATAACCAGGAATATGAATTTTACTGATCAGGAAAATATGAGAATTGTATGAAGTTTTGTGCGAACACCCAGGAATAATTCAATAATCAGTAACAAACCAGTTTCCACAGTCTGGAATCACAGTTTCTTTCCTACATCAGTATTCCCATAGTAACTATTCCTCTTTTGCTAACACATTACAGTAGAACCCTTTTGAAACATTCCCGCATATAACACCATTATTTCGTGGTCCCACCATTTCTCCATAAGGCTTAATGGTTTCATTTCCTGAATATAAGGTTCGTATTTTTCATTTCCGGCTTATAACATCAGTATTTGTTCAATTCCTTGCAGTATCTCAAAGGTAATTTTTCTCTTTACTAAAATTTCAGTCATATTAATAATCAGTAGCCTTCAAACAGATACAGAAAACAATGTACTTGAAATATTAAGGATTTTAGAGTTGTTTATCCTGAAAATTACTATGATAACCAAGAGTAAATGAGCGAGCAAGCATCCAGAATGTACATCATTGTACAATAATAGATTTTGCTATGGTCCATGAAATTCAGATCACTGATATTTTTGCATCAAATTATTCAGATGAAGACGTTGAAGAACTTGACTAGCTTTTCATTCACAACAANAGATCACTGATATTTTTGCATCAAATTATTCAGATGAAGACGTTGAAGAACTTGACTAGCTTTTCATTCACAACAATTAATTTGGTTTAACTTGATGTGTCCCTGCAGTTGTAATACTGTTTCCCGCTTATAACATTTTCCTTCATATAACATTTTATTTTACTAACCCCTTGAAAAATGTTGTAACAAGGTTCTGCTTTAATCCCACCTCCCCCTTTTTTTTTTTGGTTACATTTTGAAATTTACACCATGTTTGTGTATATGATGATGCGTGCAAAACTGACCAATAAACAAACAGTTCAAAAATGGAACTGCTAAACAAGGTGCACACCATGACTAAGTTTTTTTTATATGGTGTAGAATGTTGCAGGTTCATGTGCACACTTGCACACACACACCAAGTGTGTTACCTGTATGTTATTTCTAGCACCAACATTAAAATAATAAGAATATTTTGTGGTTAACTTTAGTGTGAGAAGTTCAAATTTGAAAGAAAAAGTTGGTCTTCACATAAGTACTCGACATATACAGAATGCAGGATACGTGATGAGCCCATAACAGATCATTTTGTTTTCGTTCAAGTTGGGACATGTAACGGAGGTAATAAAGTTAATTTTTTTTTGTCCAGTTATTTTTGCATGTCGCTGATGAAATCTGCTTTTCTTGAGAAATTTCTACCCCTCTCATGTTTGTTTTTCGGCTGGGAATATTTGTGCCTGTATCTTAAGTCCTGCATTAACAGGGGGCAATGATGTCGATATGCTACAAGGAAGGAGTGAAAATATCTCCAGAGGCACTCACGGACATTATCACAGCCGCAAACCAAGACATCAGACAGGTCCTGCACCACTTATCCGTCTTCTCTGCGAACAACAAAANGACATTATCACAGCCGCAAACCAAGACATCAGACAGGTCCTGCACCACTTATCCGTCTTCTCTGCGAACAACAAAGTCATGTCCACCGAACAAACAAAGAGCGATGCAAATAACAGTCGCAAGATTTTGAAATTGGTGAGTTGATTTTATTTAGTGTCGGACTATACTGACATTATTTGCCCTAGGGCTGTCCAAATATATATAGTTTTTTTTAGCACTATTCTCAATTCAAAGGCCAAAATGTTGTACTCTATTCCAATATCAAAAATGATGGTTCTAAAATATTTGTTAATGGTAAATGTGAAAAAAAAAAATTCAAACAAGACTGCTACAACTTTCACGTAATTTTTAGTTTATACAAACATACAAAAAGATTCCAACTTAACAACTTGATAGTATTTATTCACGTTTACCACTGTAAAAGGCAGTTTGGCTGAAATAACGTACTCATACTTTCAGATTTTGGTTTTTCTTTCTCTGCTGACGCTATTGAAGTTAGCAAAACATTTAGTTGTGCTGGACCAATATTGTTCATGTGCGGTGCTGCTGCTGTTGCCGTTTGTATGTTTAAGGTTCATGTATTCTCTATACATTTTATTGTAATACTTAACACATCGCAACATTGATGTTATGAAACATGTTAAATTCTCCTTTTGTAACTTACGCTCTAATACAGAGAATTAAACATCTGGTTCAGTAAACCAAGGCTTTGTCCAATAACCTAAACAAGCACCATTTTAAGCTGTTTTAATGTCATTCGATTCTATCAAAAGTCGTTCTGACGAGCGATGAAGAATGCAAACGTTCTAAAAATTGATTCAGCACAAACTACCATAACCAATTGCTCAATCCAACTACGTTTTTTTTTTCCCTTGCTTCAGTGTCAATCTTATGCAGTTATTCTGTTTTTTTTTGCGAAGCGTTTGATTTTTTTTCAAAATTTTAGTTAACTGAATTTTGTGATTTTGGCCTTGCAGAAACCAGGTGTGTGTAGCTATTGTTAAAGGTAAGCATTTGCTGATGAGCGTTAAGAATCGAGGTAGTTAGCCTCTTGATTTTGAATTTTGTCATAATGCAAAGGAATCCGTGGTATTGAAGAATCCCATTTGACGTCCTGATTTGTACATCTTTACTCAAAGTAATCCTGTAAAATTAATTATTTCATTTAACCTGTAATTAACACATTTTCTGCGAGTGATGCTTGTGTGTCAGAGAGAATTGCAGGCATTATCACCTGAACCTAGTGCGGCTGATTCTTATAAGTGTTTTTGCATCTAGCACCATCTAGTGTTCAGAAATTATATTAGTTAAATACAATTTCAGCTGTAGGCTTCAACAATGAATATGTAAACTTGAAAGGGTCATTGGGATCTATGTGTGTTGTAAGTGAACTTACAATTTATTTTTATTAAGAGTTCAGTTCCCAAAATATGTATATATACACATACGTAAGTTGATACGCTAAAAATGTTCTTCTATCTTGTGTGCAATTTTTTTTGTATCCGAGTACATTAACATTTTACTCTTAGGGTCCGTGGGATGTAGTGAGGAAGGTATTTTCTGCATCAGAACACAAGAATATGTCCGTTATCGACAGAATGGACTTATTTTTTCAAGACTACAATATTGGACCATTGTTTGTGCAGGAGAATTACTTGTCTGTTGTACCACATGCTGCCAAGTAAGTGATTTCGAAAAACCTCTTCCCCTTACCTTAGAATATACAGTAGAGACCCAAATTCGCGAGGCCTCACGGTGTGTGAGAAGGACCTCGCAAAGTCACTGACCTCGCAAAATTGTTTTCTTGCCAATTTTGATCACCAAAAGCCCAAAAATTGCATTGAAATACCATTTTTCGTGTTAAGTCAGCATTAATCATCTCTAATCCCAAAAATAACATGTTTTTGAAAGGAAATATTAATTTATTTTAGTAGACAGACGTTTTCCTAATTGTGTATACCCTAGAGGGAATATGTGAACTCCCCTTTTTCCAAAAAAAAAAAAAGTAAACTTTGGGCGCTGAGTTACTTTAAAATGTGCAAAGTGCGTTTCCAGTAGCTTCTTAAGGGAAAATCAGACAATTTATTATTGAAATATTATTTTAATTCAATAGGTAGATGTCTTCCAAACAAGATTATGCAGTACAAGCCTGATATAACGTAGCTGTTGGAGGACAATTCAGACCAGGTTATAGCTTTCAGCGTTCTTCCGGGAGTGACAGTGCATCTCTGAGTGTTGAAGGGCGGACCAGCATCAAAGAAAGTACTACTTAAATACTGTATGTTCCAGGCAAAGGATAAACTTGTTCTACCAAGGGCTATTTTTTTCACTCCGTCCTTCGTTTGGGAGGAAGTGATAAAGAGAAGGGCAGAAACTAAACACAAGAAGTGCTATGGTGGCAGAAGCGAGGCTGGTCGAGCAGATCAAGGTCACAGCATTCGTAAAGAATGAGGCCCTGTACAATTGGCACTTTTTGTTAACAAAATGGTCGCGGGACCTGTTTTGTCTACAAAATCTGACGTATTTTTAATAGTTGCGTTTTGCATTTTGTCTGCTTCGAAGCTGAAAAATTACAAATTATTAAACCGCCGCTATAACAGTTTTGCCTGTTTGAAACGTTTAAATGCACATATAGGCAATGTTATTGGAATAAACTAGAGATGGGTCGGTTCAGTTCCAATTTATACCGGTTCTTGAGGTTTGACTCTGAACCTGTTTTAGGTTAACAACTACTCGGTTCTTGTTTCTACACAGTAATAGCAAAACTCTGTTGTTACAAAAATAACTACCGTATTTATTCATGTATAGCGCCCCCTTTTTTTTCCCCAAAATAAAGAAAAACATTTCTGGGGTTCGTGCTATACACTGAAAAAAATTATGTAGTGGTAGTCGTAAACTGTTTGGTGATGTTTGGAGGGAAGTGTAGGAGGAAAAGTCTGTTATCTCATCTCTCGCTCTTACAACACTCCTCTCCCTTCTCTCTCTCTATATCACTCTGCCCCCCCCCCCC
>NQII01008212.1:14227-69797 GCA_002778355.1 Clitarchus hookeri
TTCCTCCAAGTTTTCTTTTTCTTGGTTTGGGGAGGTAAGAGAGGAAAGCACGCCACTGCATAAAGACCCAAAAAGAACAGTAAGTCACTATAAAAGAAGCAAAAAAAATAGAAAAGGAATCCGCCGCCCACCACAGTTGTTAAACGACCGCCCACCACAGTTGTTTAACGACCGTAGGTTATAGTACAGCGCGCCACAATGTTTTGGCTTTTAGCGCCACCAGTTACCGGAACTGATATTTTTTGTTATTCGACTCATCCCTAGAATAAACAAATGTTTATTGTACTCACAATAATAATTTCACAAAGCAAGTTGCTGAAACAAACTTGAAATAGGTATTTTCTCGAGAGAATGATTTGCTAATAGGGATGGGGCGGCCAAATCTAATATTTTCCGAATCCACAGAATCTTAGGGATTCGTAGATTCAGTTGATTTGATATAAGATTCGTGCAAATATTTTTGTTTTGTTAATTCGAAATTTCGCATATATGTAATTCAAAGTAAAGTTTCCCCAAAGTTAGGTAAAATTCACATAATTTACATATGCTGCAGTAATTAAATTTGCGTGTCACAACAGGAGCATTCTGCGGCATGCGACCGCCTTCCCTACAGACACGTCTGTTACGAGCCGCAGCTGCCGGCGGTGTTAGGAAAGGAGGGGTGTGGGGAGGAGAAGACTGGCGTTGGGAAATGGAGGGGTGTGGGGAGGAGAAGACTGGCGTGGGAATCAAGTGCGNGTGTGGGGAGGAGAAGACTGGCGTTGGGAAATGGAGGGGTGTGGGGAGGAGAAGACTGGCGTGGGAATCAAGTGCGGTTAAGTTTAGTGGCGAGAGGCAGAGCGTGCTACTACTGCCTTTATCACTCCTACACATTTTGATTTTGGGCACTTNGTTAAGTTTAGTGGCGAGAGGCAGAGCGTGCTACTACTGCCTTTATCACTCCTACACATTTTGATTTTGGGCACTTCCTGGTTTGAAGCACCCTTAACCACAGCTTACCAACAGTGTTTTCGGCGCTCTTTTTTTTTTCTTTCTTTCTTTCTTTCTTCATAAGGTGTGGAGTGTGCGTAAACGACTCGAGTTCTGTTTGACTCGCGTACCAGAGGTGCTGTTTAAGCTGCCTTATTTCCGAGAAAGAATGCTAGTGCTGCATGGGTAGATACCAGAGATTAGAATTTTCGTTTTGGCCCTGAACAATTCCAATTATGAAGGTTTTACTGTATTTAGAGTAGCACAAAATAGTGTTGGACTAAATGTTATTTTACAAAAGATGTATGAAATGTTCATAATTTTCACCAATATCTACACTTACTGTAAATACAGTAATTTACCACAAAATCATCCCGTACTTTATAGTAAATGCACAGCAAAAAAGTGCCACAAAAGCCTTTTGTTTGTTTTGCGGTGCGAAAATATCACATGGAAAATCAGAGATTCTGGTTTGGGTTCGGGATTAGGTGATTTCAGATATGGAGTTGAGCAAAAACTGGATTCGGCCCGTCCCTATTTGTTAGGTAAGAGTTTCACGTCATATTGGTTTTCTTTGGTTAATCTAAAATTTTAAACGGCCCTCTAAGAACTTTCGGGAATTATTTATTTATTTTAAGACTTTGTGGACTTTTAATTTTGGAATCGTGATTTCACCAAAATAATAGCAGCATGGCGTGCTAGACAGTTCAATGTCGTGGTGTTCCGACTAAACCTTACAAAATGCTAAATACAAATTACGAAAAATTAAACTCCAAATGAAATAGAACACAGCCTGAGCAAGGGCATGTTGATTCTTCAGCACCTTGTCTAGTTTCTCATTGTTAGTGCATCACCGTATGACACTTTCAGGATTAACATATTTTCTCGTGACAACATGATTTCCATCTTATCCTGCATAATTAATTACTTTTAACTTGAACTCAAAAGTGTAACTGCACTTTTTTTCCATCCTCGATATACTTTCCTTTGTATACTACTGTATCACGCTCATGCAAGAAAATCTATTAGCAGTGCAGAAACAGTGTAGCCGGCTAAACTGTAGAGCAGGTGTCACTCTTTGGTCTTTTTTTTTTTTATGCACACAGGTACACAGGTGCGCGGCGACAGGCACAGAAAGTGCTCACTCATTCTCCTTTCTCCCCCTCGCATTCCTGGACACATCTTCCTTCCCTATCACCCCCAGCGGAAACGNAGTGCTCACTCATTCTCCTTTCTCCCCCTCGCATTCCTGGACACATCTTCCTTCCCTATCACCCCCAGCGGAAACGTCACTCACCACACCCTCTTGTTGCTATGCGAGCGATGGCCAGGCGAGGTAACAAGGCTAAGCGCGGAGACTGCATATTGGAGCATCCACTGGAAAGGGGGGGGGGTGTACAACAGTTACTCCCTTTGTTCCTTCAAATGTCGCACTCCCTTCAGGTGCCGAGCGGCGTGCTCATTTCAAATCACAACTGCCACAGAATTTAACCAATTTTTGCGGGAGGGAGAGGGTGTCCATCTTCTTGCGGCGTGCAAATTACGAGTTGCAACACTACAACCCATGTATTGTATCGATATTTATTCTGATTTATTGCATTTTTGCTGGAATTTTTGTATTTTTCAACAATTTTTATGATTTTTTTCTACGGATCCTCACAAAATCGCTGCCTCGTTAAACCCAGTACTCGTAAATTTGGGTCCCTACTGTAAATAACATAAACTGAACTGTTTTGTGCTCTCATTAATGTGTATCTTAAAGCTTAAGTAATTTAAATATCTCATTTCTCAGTAAAAGAATGTCAACTTATTTGAGTGATCAGATGGTTTTAACAATGTCCACTGTCTTCATCACTTTAGTTAGACTGTTTGATTAGCATTCTCTTTTGTATTTCTTTCGCAAATTTACTCCAAAAAACAGCTTCTTCGTCAATTCTAAACGTATGTACTACTCCGTGGACATTATTAAGTTTCTCTGTAAAGAGCGGAACACTAAGATTTAGAAAAAACATTTTTAGGCTGAATAACAGGTATCTCCTTACAGTGATATATCTTGTGAATCTTTTATGATAGAGATTGTTTTGAGCTGAATCCAGCTTGATAAAAGCTTATTTACAAAGTAGGCCTACTTTTCTCAACATTGGGAAATGTTGCTTTGAGTTGCAGCATCGCGTAGCACAATGATTACGTCAGTAGAATGCATGAAGGTTGAAATTAAGAGCAGACCAAACACAAGCATTTGTGGCTAACGTAAAATATTATTTATAATATATAAAAGGACAGAAGCTGAAGTACTCACAGTCTAGTACTTGAGCTTCTGTCACTTTGTTCATTAGTGGTATCCTAGAGGCTTGTTTGAAACCAGTACTGAAATATTATTTACAGTATGTTCAGTGCAGTCACCAACACCATTTCTCACTTGTAAGTGTTAAAACATCTTGGTACGTAACGGAACACAAACGTTGTTGAAAACTACTCAAAGTTTATTGTTAATTTTAATGGAATTGTCAAATATTTGTGTGTTAGTTGTGTATGACATGTAAGTCACAACTTTCATGTAGGGTACTGTTGTCAAACACGCAGCGATAAATTCAGAAATGGCGGACATCAATACGGCATGAGAAATAATTGAGAAATGCAGCAACGCTATCAATTCGTTGCCTGCCGTATCGTTGCACGTCGATTGTCATTTTAACATACTTGTGTGTTTTAAAAAATGTGGGATATCATGAAGCAAAAAGTTTATTATTTTAACTGCAGTTTATAATGGCTGATAAATGTGGTAATGAATGTGATCCTAATACTTCTCTTGTTCATGGGAAGAGAAATAAAGTTTTGTGGAGACATTTCAAGTGATAAATGTTAACATAGCTAAATGCAACCACTGCAATAATTACAGCACCGTCATTGGATAATCAGTTCTAGCAGTTCTGGTTCTTTTGAGATGATATAATTATTTTCCACCAACTAGCATTTCTGTTAGGAACAGTTTTACTTTAAAATGAAAATAAGTGTGAGTTAAATTCCTTTCATCCTAAGGTCTCCTAAATTTCTGAGTTTCAGGTAATTTTTCTTCTTATTCATGTAGTATGTAAGAAATTTCAAAACGATTCGGTTAGTAAAATTTGTGAATCGTTAGTTTTGTAAAATATGATTTGAGATTTGATTCAATCTGGAAAAGCCTTTTTCACAGAACACTATTTTTAATTAACTCCGAGCATATGTCATCAAACCCATATTGAGGACAAAGTTGACTTCTGGTAGATGATCCAGCAGTCCTTTGTAGGCAGCTCTTTCCATGGAATCTCTTCTTTGATGATCCATAGAGCTCTTAAAACTAATGGAAAACGTTAAATAATTCTTCCATATAACCCTAATCAGTCTATCTTTTGATGAAACCTATTTGTTTCTTAAAATCCTCCATATTGCTTGGTTTTAGTACTCAGATCTAAGACACTTGGCTGCAGTTGGTTTCTGTTTATTGTGCTGCGTGGTGAAACGATTATGTACAGTTAATTTATGTTTGTCGTGCAGTTCATCGGCGTCGATTGGGAGATATCAAACAGTTAATTGGTATGCTGTAGTTAACACAGTGCCACACGATAAGCTAAGGGAAAACTCCTGGAGCCAACTACCAGTCTGATACACTCCCGAGCCTAGTTCACGCTCCATCTCAAGCAAATGATATTGGATTGGAGGCTAGAAGTAGAAACTCTTGTAAAGAAATCATTAATGTATTTGGCATAGGTACATAGTTGGAAGTTCAGCTAGGTTTTAAAAAAGAGATTTATTAAGCTGTCTTCAGGCATAGGTTTCAAAGAACAGAACTTATATTTACTGATATTTTCTCTTCCACAATTGCAACAATTTTGAGATTATTTATTTTCAGCAGTTTTCTTAACAACTTTTTTTTCTAAATTTTTTAACAATCAGATTAATAACGATGGAGCGTAGAATTAGCCTGTTATTTCACGATTATAGATTTTAAAAAAAAAGGACCCTAGATTTGCAATTTTGTACGCTACACTATACAGAAAACTTTGTTAATAAGTTGCATTTCCAACAGTTTTATTTATGCGTTTTAGATTGATTTTCATCTATTGTGTTTGTCTCTAACAGTGGAGTTATAAGCTTGATATGTAAAAGTCACCTGACAGTGTCTTCATTTTGTTTTGTGGTGGAAGATTACAGAATAATGCATTAAAAGTATATTCTAAATATGGCTTTTGAAAATTCCCTTTTTATCACGAAGAGCCGACAGCTATACTGTAAAAAAAAATTGTAGTAAAACTAATGAACATCAGTTTGTCTTAATAGTTTCAGCACATAAAATGCTAGTAAAATTATTTGTGCAGTGTGTGTGTGCGCCCTGTTAANCCCTCTTGTTGCTATGCGAGCGATGGCCAGGCGAGGTAACAAGGCTAAGCGCGGAGACTGCATATTGGAGCATCCACTGGAAAGGGGGGGGGGTGTACAACAGTTACTCCCTTTGTTCCTTCAAATGTCGCACTCCCTTCAGGTGCCGAGCGGCGTGCTCATTTCAAATCACAACTGCCACAGAATTTAACCAATTTTTGCGGGAGGGAGAGGGTGTCCATCTTCTTGCGGCGTGCAAATTACGAGTTGCAACACTACAACCCATGTATTGTATCGATATTTATTCTGATTTATTGCATTTTTGCTGGAATTTTTGTATTTTTCAACAATTTTTATGATTTTTTTCTACGGATCCTCACAAAATCGTTGCCTCGTTAAACCCAGTACTCGTAAATTTGGGTCCCTACTGTAAATAACATAAACTGAACTGTTTTGTGCTCTCATTAATGTGTATCTTAAAGCTTAAGTAATTTAAATATCTCATTTCTCAGTAAAAGAATGTCAACTTATTTGAGTGATCAGATGGTTTTAACAATGTCCACTGTCTTCATCACTTTAGTTAGACTGTTTGATTAGCATTCTCTTTTGTATTTCTTTCGCAAATTTACTCCAAAAAACAGCTTCTTCGTCAATTCTAAACGTATGTACTACTCCGTGGACATTATTAAGTTTCTCTGTAAAGAGCGGAACACTAAGATTTAGAAANCAATTCTAAACGTATGTACTACTCCGTGGACATTATTAAGTTTCTCTGTAAAGAGCGGAACACTAAGATTTAGAAGAAACCTTTTTAGGCTGAATAACAGGTATCTCCTTACAGTGATATATCTTGTGAATCTTTTATGATAGAGATTGTTTTGAGCTCGATCCAACTTGATAAAAGCTTATTTACAAAGTAGGCCTACTTTTCTCAACATTGGGAAATGTTGCTCTCAGTTGCAGCATCGCGTAGCACAATGATTACGTCAGTAGAATGCATGAAGGTTGAAATTAAGAGCAGACCAAACACAAGCATTTGTGGCTAACGTAAAATATTATTTATAATATATAAAAGGACAGAAGTTGAAGTACTCACTGTCTAGTACTTGAGCTTCTGTCACTTTGTTCATTAGTGGTATCCTAGAGGCTTGTTTGAAACCAGTACTGAAATATTATTTACAATATGTTCAGTGCAGTCACCAACACCATTTCTCACTTGTAAGTTTTAAAACATCTTGGTTCATAACGGAACACAAACGCTGTTGAAAACTACTCCAAGTTTATTGTTAATTCTAATGGAATTGTGAAATATTTGTGTGTTAGTTGTGTATCACATGCAAGGCACAACTTTCATGTAGGGTACTGTTGTCAAACACGCGGCGATAAATTCAGAAATGGCGGGCATCAATACGGCATGAGAAATAATTGAGAAATGCAGCAACGCTATCAATTCGTTGCCTGCTGTATCGCTGCACGTCGATTGTCATTTTAACGTACTTGTGTGTTTTAAAAAATGTGGGATATCATGAAGCAAAAAGTTTATTATTTTAACTGCAGTTCATAATGTCTGCTAAATGTGGTAATGAATGTGATCCTAATACTTCTCTTGTTCATGGGAAGAGAAATAAAGTCTTGTGGAGACATTGTGATAAATGTTAACGTAGCCAAATGCAACCACTGCAATAATTACAGCACCGTCATTGGATAATCAGTTGTAGCAGTTGTTCTGCTTCTTTTGAGATGATAAAATTATTTTCCACCAACTAGCATTTCTGTTAGCAACCGTTTTACTTTAAAATTAAAATAAGTGTGAGTTAAATTCCCTTCATCCTAAGGTTTCCTAAATTTCTTAGTTTCAGGTAATTTTTCTTCTTTTTCATGTAGTATGTAAGAAATTTCAAAATGATTCGGTTAGTAAGATTTGTGAATCGTGAGTTTTGTAAAATATGATTTGAGATTTGATTCAATCTGGAAAAGCCTTTTTCACAGAACACTATTTTTAATTAACTCCGAGCATCTGTCATCAAACCCATATTGAGGACAAAGTTGACTTCTGGTAGATGATCCAGCAGTCCCTTTGTAGGCAGCTCTTTCCATGGAGTCTCTTCTTTGATCATCCATAGAGCTCTTAAAACTATTGGAAAACGCTAAATAATTCTTTCATATAACCCTAATCAGTCTATCTTTTGATGAAACAAAATCCTCCATATTGCTTGGTTTTAGTACTCAGATCTAAGACACTTGGCTGCAGTTGGTTTCTGTTTATTGTGCTGCGTGGTGAAACGATTATGTATAGTTAATTTATGTTTGTCGTGCAGTTCATCGGCGTCGATTGGGAGATATCAAACAGTTAATTGGTATGCTGTAGTTAACACAGTGCCACACGATAAGTTAAGGGAAAACTCCTGGAGCCAACTACCAGTCTGATACACTCCCGAGCCTAGTTCACGCTCCATCTCAAGCAAATGATATTGGATTGGAGGCTAGAAGTAGAAACTCTTGTAAAGAAATCATTAATGTATTTGGCATAGGTACATATTTGGAAGTTCAGCTAGGTTTTAAAAAAAGAGATTTATTAAGCTGTCTTCAGGCATAGGTTTCAAAGAACAGAACTTATATTTACTGATATTTTCTCTTCCGCAATTGCAACAATTTTGAGATTATTTATTTTCAGCAGTTTTATTAACAACTTTTTTTTCTAAATTTTTTAACAATCAGATTAATAACGATGGAGCGTAGAATTAGCCTGTTATTTCACGATTATAGATTTTTAAAAAAAGGACCCTAGATTTGCAATTTTGTGCGCTACACTATACAGAAAACTTTGTTAATAAGTTGCATTTCCAACAGTTTTATTCATGCGTCTCTTTGAGAAGATGGAATAGATTGATTTTCATCTATTGTGTTTGTCTCTAACAGTGGAGTTATAAGCTTGATAGGTAAAAGTCACCTGACAGTGTCTTCATTTTGTTTTGTGGTGGAAGATTACAGAATAATGCATTAAAAGTATATTCTAAATATGGCTTTTGAAAATTCCCTTTTTATCACGAAGAGCCGACAGCCATACTGTAAAAAAAAAATTGTAGTAAAACTAATGAACGTCAGTTTGTCTTAATAGTTTCAGCACATAAAATGCTAGTAAAATTATTTGTGCAGTGTGTGTGTGCGCCCTGTTAANTCAGTTTGTCTTAATAGTTTCAGCACATAAAATGCTAGTAAAATTATTTGTGCAGTGTGTGTGTGCGCCCTGTTAAAATATTCCTACAAGTTTGAACAAAAAGTAATGACATTCTGCAGGTGTGTGGGTTAGCTTGTCGACTGTAATCGTACATACCATGCATGATTCCTGCTTTTCGCTGGAGTTGTTCGCTCTTTGCTCGCTGTTCAGATCCTGCTGGTACATCTTTTGTTCACTCTCGTATGTTTGGTTGCTCTTGTAGTTACCAGAACCGTGGCGGTGTAGTGATTAGACAACTCACCTCCCACCTAGGCAAACTGTGTTTGATTCCCAGCGGGGTCACTCCCGAATTTTTGCATGTGGGAATTATGCCACTGGTCAGCGTGTTTTCTCTGGGATCTCCCTAGAAGTAACATTTTGTATTTTTTTCACCAAATAAAATTTTGTACAGATGAAAAATTGTTACTGTATGTTAAAATAATAGGATCTGTACAGTATTTCTCGATGAAACAAATCAGACTGTGAAATACTGTGGAAAAAAAAAAAATATATATATATATATNTCTGTACAGTATTTCTCGATGAAACAAATCAGACTGTGAAATACTGTGGAAAAAAAAAAAATATATATATATATATACACACCACATCACTATTTAACACAATGTGTGTATGTATACATATATGTATTTATATAATATNATATATATATATATACACACCACATCACTATTTAACACAATGTGTGTATGTATACATATATGTATTTATATAATATATCTTTTGTAAAAAAAATATACCCTACTTAAAACACAATAAGGATGACTAGAAAAGTAATACGAACACAATTTTATAAAATGAGAAATAAAAGTTTTTTCACTAGGGAAAGTGATGGCAGTGCTATGGAAAGACAAAGAATGTAGTCATTTTGATTAAAGTATTACTGCAAATACATTTGAGATGAAAGTTGGCAGTAAAATTAAAAATAAACCAAATGTAGTTTTGCACGGAACAGTGGAAGGATAAATTTACTAGTGAGCACCTGTCAACCAAACCACTATCCATTGATTTTTAACAAAATTGTAATAAAATTAATATTAAATACTTTCAATGTGTGCGCAGCATGAACGAGAAGTTCATAAATATTTATGATTGTAGGTGAGTGGGTGGGCGAAGAGATTTGAGCAGCTCGTAACATCGAGGTCTTGAGAGCAGATGAGAGTGAAGTGAGGTATGGAGCAGCGCCAGGATGCAAGTGTGGGGGAAACGGGAGCGACCCCGCCGGAAATCGAGCCTAGGTGGGAGGCGAGTAGACTAACCACTACACCACTGCGGCCCCGTTTATGATTGTGATTCACAATTACACTTTATTTTGGGCCTCTGTGGGCAGATGGGCTGGAACAGCTGGACGAGCGAGAGACAAAGCTACCCAGTGTAAATTTGCATGCAGCAAAGGAAAGGCTGTATACTTTGTACAACTACCCAACGTTATGGAAGAGTGTATTGAGGAAGAGGTTCGAGTTGTGTGGGTTGTGTTTTGTTTGCGAAGGAGTAACCCTGTAAGGACGCTGGAGTGTGTGGCCAAAGCAGCGGAGAGCCTGACCTTGGGCGACGTCGTGGAGAAATCTATTCGCAGCAGCAATAACTGGAGCCTGCTGCCAGTTCAGGTATAGTTGCATCACAGGGACCACAACATTTATTTGAAGTGTGCGAAGGAACAATCTGTATACCAAAAAATTTACTTGCATCTTTGCTTGGTTCTTGTGGCAGTACTGAGTGGAGCACTGTAGACCATACGTTTCTACCCGAACATAAAAACAACGTAGATGATGAAACAACCGCCACAGTTTTACTTTTGCCTACAGAAATTATTTGTTTGTTCATGTAATTAGCAAGATTCTGTACTTCTGGCACTTCAGTAGACTTTTAACACAGCAGAATTCTATGTACTCACTTATACAGCCATTTCTCCAAATTACAACCTTTCACAGTTCCCAGGAAAAGAGTTTTTACATTGGAGGTGCAGTTATTTGAAATTGGACAGATTCTGACCCATCCCCACTTCCTGTATGCAAAAATTGCATTAAAATTTTACTTGGGCCAATTTTGCTTTTCATTAGCAGAAAAATTACAAGTTACATTTGTCAAATTGTTACCATGAATTGACTGTAAAGTTTTACGTGTTTGTACAATTAAATTTGGCTTATTTTGATTGACTTTGACCCCCCCAAAAACTCAAAAATTGCATCCATGTTCAGTTATTCCTAGAGCAGAAATAATATGTTTTAAGGAAATATTAATTTATTTTAATATTTTGTCAATTTTTAGGTCCTTCCCTTGTCACCAAAAGTAAGCCTGACACAGCGGGCCAAGCAACTGTTAGCAAGTGCAGTCTATATTTTCACTTGCCTATTACAAGAAAATCATTTGATTTATTATTGAACTGTTAAATTATTATCACAGGTCCATTACATGGTGCTTTGCAATCTGTGTACACACTTGACATAAGGGTGCTGGGGCACGTGGCACACACACGATCATACGTAGTCGGCAAAAATAAAATAGTCGAAATATGTGTCGCTCATCAATATAAAAGTGTTTACGTGTTAGCCTTTTAACCTGTGCTATATTTTTCTTTGACTGTTTTCATTATGCAACTGAGGGAAGATAATTTTGTAATTTTTAGGCCATGCAGTTACACCAATAATAACAAATAATTTAATGTTTATAATCACTAAAAAAAATGTGACTAGGAAACTTACAGTACACTTAAAGGTATTTAAGAGCTTTGTAAGTAATAAAATTTATTTACCTGAATGTGCAGTGTTNGCGACGTCGTGGAGAAATCTATTCGCAGCAGCAATAACTGGAGCCTGCTGCCAGTTCAGGTATAGTTGCATCACAGGGACCACAACATTTATTTGAAGTGTGCGAAGGAACAATCTGTATGCCAAAAAATTTACTTGCATCTTTGCTTGGTTCTTGTGGCAGTACTGGGAGCACTGTGTACCATACGTTTCTACCCGAACATAAAAACAACCGCCACAGTTTTACTTTTGCCTGCAGAAATTATTTGTTTGTTCATGTAATTAGCAAGATTCTGTACTCCTGGCACTTCAATAGACATTTAACACAGCAGAATTCTATGTACTCACTTATACAGCCAATTCTCCAAATTACAACCTCTCACAGTTCCCAGGAAAACCATTTTTACATTGAAGGTGCAGTTATTTGAAATTGGACAGATTCTGACCCATCCCCACTTCCTGTATGCAAAAATTGCATTAAAATTTTACTTGGGCCAATTTTGCTTTTCATTAGCAGAAAAATTACAAGTTACATTTGTCAAATTGTTACCGTGAATTGACTGTTAAGATTTACGTGCTTGTACAATTAAATTTGGCGAATTTTGATTGACTTTGACCCCCCCAAAAACTCAAAATTTGCATCCGTGTTCAGTTGTTCCTAGAGCAAAAATAAAATGGTTTTAAGAAAATATTAATTTATTTTAATATTTTGTCAATTTTTAGGTCCTTCCCTTGTCACCAAAAGTAAGCCTGACACAGCGGGCCAAGCAACTGTTAGCAAGTGCAGTCTATATTTTCACTTGCCTATTACAAGAAAATCATTTGATTTATTATTGAACTGTTAAATTATTATCACAGGTCCATTACATGGTGTTTTGCAATCTGTGTACACACTTGACATAAGGGTGCTGGGGCACGTGGCACACACACGATCATACGTAGTCTGCAAAAATAAAATAGTCTAAATATGTGTCGCTCATCAATATAAAAGTGTTTACGTGTTAGCCTTTTAACCTGTGCTATATTTTTCTTTGACTGTTTTCATTATGCAACTGAGGGAAGATAATTTTGTAATTTTTAGACCATGCAGTTACACTAATAATAACAAATAATTTAATGTTTATAATCACCAAAAAATGTGACTGGGAAACTTACAGTACACTTAAAGGTATTTAAGAGCTTTGTAAGTAATAAAATTTATTTACCTGAATGTGCAGTGTTTGAAAACTCTTACTCTCTCTCTATATATATTTATTTATTTATATATTTATGTTTATATAGACACACACACGTACTTAGGCATTAGGCACAAAGAAGTGTTTTTGTGTGAGCGTGCATGCTAGCGTGTTTGTAGGGTATGTTTGTGCATGCTACCGTGTTTGTAATACGTAACATTTTGGGATGTGGCAGGCTGTCTTTTCAAGTTTGGTGCCTGGGGATTGTATGGAAGGCCATCTCGCTGGGCAGATAAATTTCCCAGCCTGGTTAGGCAAGAACTCTCGAACCCAGAAGTTCAATCGTCTTATGCAGGAACTTCAGTGCCACATGAGGCTAAGGTAAGACTGCGAGACGAGTTGATGAAAATGGTGTCGTGTGTCTTCGGTGGCATGTTTATCAGTACTAGCTCTCAACACACTTGTACGTTAGCAACTTCAAAAATTTTAATGTTCTTTGCATTTTACTGTTAACTTTTACTTAAGTGTTCTGCTTGGTTGAAGGTATTTTGCATTATCCAAGGCCTAAAATCTCATGATGGCCACAGGCGACCGGGTATGCTGATCACATGTGTCTGTGTGCAAGGCACTGAACTAGCGTGCAATATTTACACCATTAACTTGCCTCTCGAGATTCTCAGCGGTGATCCTAAACATTATATGGTGTTAAGAGTAAAGAGAAAAGTGTTGCACGGCCCTCGATAACTTTAAAATACCGTGCACAAGTGTTTTCATACCTAAGAATGATTGTGAAAAGGCCAGTTTCAGCCACTAATTACANTACCGTGCTCAAGTGTTTTCATACCTAAGAATGATTGTGAAAAGGCCAGTTTCAGCCACTAATTACACTTTAGAAATGGAAATGGATAACTGAACCTTGTCTGCTGTGGAATGTCTTTGGAAAGCAATGCCTAAGTGGATGTCTTTGACGCAAGATTACTTTTGTATATATTTCATGTGTAGAAAGTCATATTTCAATACTTCTCGTAGGAACCCAGGTTTAGTTTCTTGCTCCAAATACTGTATACAGTAGAAACTCGCCATTGTGACCTCTATTATTACACCTTTCTCTCGTTTAAACCCATTTTTTAGGAACTGTGAAACATTTGGTTAAAAAAAAGGTTGAAAATTTGAAGAAAAATTCCCCAAGAAATAAGTTTGCTTTGTGTTTTTCTTGGCAAGCACTGTATTGCTAGCTGGGCTTATCTAAAAATAAATATCGCCCCCTCCCCCTCGGTCATCAGTTGTGTTAGGCACACGATGCAGCTATCATATGTCACGCACTTGTTTTGTTAATAAGTGGATATCTTCATTATTTTTTTTTGCTTATTAAAATTGTATTTGTGTGCAGTTTTTTTAGATTTCTCTTGTTTTTCAGGATTGTTCGCTTACAACTTGACCCACACAGTTTTTTTAATGTTATTTTTTTTTATTAATTTTGATTTGGTAATTGTATTNTGTTCGCTTACAACTTGACCCACACAGTTTTTTTAATGTTATTTTTTTTTATTAATTTTGATTTGGTAATTGTATTGACTTAATTTTGTGAATGGCTGTTTTAATGGCCTGCACAGTTATTTAGACTTTTGTAATTTTCAATAAAATAGTGGAATCAGCTTGTCACTCATTAAAATGATGATGCCCCACCTAATGGGTGTTTTTTGTAGTTTGATTGCGTCAAAGCGTCGGAGGCCCCCCACCCCCACCCCCCTCCTCCGGAAGCTGAGAAGCAGGCGTCGTCCACTTGATGGGGTTGTTTCTGGGAGCGGAATTGGTTGCCTTTGGCAGTTCTATAACAGCCCTCTGGGCACATGGAGGATCGCTAGTTGGGGTCGGCCAAGTTTTGTACTCTTGGAGGGTGTAACTAGTCTGGGGCTCCAGGCGTCGAACCACCTTTTCTTTGGCTGAGGGCCGGTTATAAGCCGCTGGCGTCCTAGGTAGCGTGGGAGGCAGTGGAGAGACAGTGCAAGGGACGTGTCAAAGTAGCTGGACGAGTTGGTCACTGTACCCCTCTGTTGAGCTGCTTCCTCTCTCTTCCAGGATTACACCTGGCTGGCAGTCTGTCCATCCTCTACCAGGCCTCCAATCAGGACTAGTCCCTGTCTGTTTGGCAGCTTTATCTTGCCCAGCCCTGTGGCGAGGCATAAGGGGAAAGATAGCGTAGAGAGGATGATTGTAGGTGTTCCGTAGGGGCAGGCGCGGCCTGGAGAGGAAGGGGAATTAGCAGGTGGGTGCGGTAGGTAGGCCTTACTACTGGCCTCTAGCAAGTACGCCNGCGGCCTGGAGAGGAAGGGGAATTAGCAGGTGGGTGTGGTAGGTAGGCCTTACTACTGGCCTCTAGCAAGTACGCCGGCAGGCGGGAAGTCGCAGGCAGACCCAAGCACTTACAGAAGCGTGACTAGCTGGGTAGCCGAATAGAGGAGGCTTTGGTGAGCGTGACATTCTGTGACGTGCGCGAAGGAAGGTGAAGTCGTAATGCTTTGGAATTTGGCAGAGTGACAGTCNGGTGAGCGTGACATTCTGTGACGTGCGCGAAGGAAGGTGAAGTCGTAATGCTTTGGAATTTGGCAGAGTGACAGTCTACAACATAGCTGCGTGAGTCAGCCAGTAGTAGGTGTAGCTAGAAGGCATTGGTGCATGGTCGGGAAGAGTGATAGTCTACAACAAGCAAGCCAGTCTCAAACTGCTATTTATAGCCAGAACACAAGGCTGGTGCAGGGTGGCAGAGAGGTGGTGGTGAGAGAGACGACAAAGGATGCAGCGGAGATGGCCAAAGGTGGCCGAGGCTGGGTTGCATTTCCCCTCCGTGACCAGTGGGCAGAGGGGAGAGCACCCGCCAAGATGTGAAGCGGATTGCCGACCAGTGAGCGGCAGCAGCTATTAAGAACTTGTTGCTAGTCCAAGGGGGTCCTGTGCTTTGGGTGCTATTTTTTTTAAGGTTGCTAGAATTTGAATTGCACCTGGCAGATGTTTCTGAATCAGTGACTTTACTAGCTCTTTTTGTCCACCTCCGTCAGTTCCATAAAAAACTAACTGGGAGCTTTGTTAATTGCATGTAGGCAAGGAACATTTAATTATGTACTGTAATTAGGTTTTCATTTTAGTCTCTGTTTGTCGTGAATTAAGTTGGGAAAGACATATAAAATAATTGAATCAATATGAGTGTTCCTAGTTTGTGACCTGATACAGTTTCATGGGCAAAGGCAGTAAATCTGTATACTAGTACCATTCAATAGTTTATTTTCACATTTGTTCAGTGCTTGGTGATTGTACCTTGAGGCACAGAGGTAACAGTACCACATTCAAATCTGTCTTTTTGCTCTCTTTTTATTATTTTTTTCGTTTCTGGCTTGTGTGTGTGCATTGACAAAGGCACATTTTTAAGCTTACATATTTGACTGCTTTATTGTTGGCAAGTTCACAGCAACTTACTATCTGAGAAAATANAGGCACATTTTTAAGCTTACATATTTGACTGCTTTATTGTTGGCAAGTTCACAGCAACTTACTATCTGAGAAAATTGCTTACTGACAAGGAACGTGAGCTCAAGTCAATGATTGTCGTGTGCATAACTGTAGTGTACTGTGATGATGTGTGTTGTGCAGCATCACAGGGGACAAGCAGGCGGTGGGGCGGGAGTATGCGCAGTTCCTGCGGCAGGCNGATGATGTGTGTTGTGCAGCATCACAGGGGACAAGCAGGCGGTGGGGCGGGAGTATGCGCAGTTCCTGCGGCAGGCGGTCGCCAGCCCGCTGGCCGAGCGGGGCACAGATGGCGTGGACGAGGCCGTTCAGGTGCTGCAGGCGTACAACCTTACGCGTGAGGACCTGGACAGTATCCTGGAGCTCACCGCGTGGCCCGGCAGACCTGATCCCATGGCGAACGTCGACAGCAAGGTACCTAGCACTGCGAACTTCACAACATTACTGCATGCTCCTGTGTTCAGTGAAACCCAGGTGTAAATCTGACATGTTGCTCTTATTATTACTTTATGGTAAAACCTCCCTTAATGTATTATCCATATATCGGAATACTCCATTTAACAAAATGTAAATTTGTTCCCGCCAATCGTCTATAAGAACATTGCATTTTTAACCTTTACATACTGAAATACATTCACGAGCACTGCAGAAATAACCCTCTACCGCAAAGTTAATGTACCACTCGAAATGTAAACAAAACAAATGCTAACTTGGTTATAGATAGTATGAAACACAGTAGTGTATGCAGCATGGAACTCGTGTCACTAGTACTGCCACCATTTTGTATTGTTTTCACACAATTAATTCTGCCCCGTAACAATTTTTTTCTGTTATTTGTTATGTACTGTGTGTTATCTTATCTTTGACAGGGAAAAATATACATGGCCCATGTTTACTAACTTATTAAATCTTCAAATACGTTATAACTAGCAACTATTTTCAGTAGAAAAGTGGTTGGCATGTGAACTGTGATAGGATAACAGAAGGCGAGGCATGTTTCTTTTGTAATAAAATACTACTGCTGGCTGAAGGGGAAGTTAACGAGCGAGTGATAGCAAGAGGGAGACAGACAACGGAAGCAGGCCGAGCAAGAGGTTCAGAGGGATACAGACACGGTGGTAACATGCTGCCCTCTCACGTTGTTCATTTCTAGATCTTCCCACTTTGACTGTCCCATAAGATTCCTACAGTAGAATCTTACCAAAATGACCTCTCATGGTTTCCAAAAATAAGGTGGTTGGTCGCTATATATATTTTGGGAAATTTTGGACTGATTTTGACCCACTCCCAACCCCTGTATGTCAAAATTTGCCATTTTTTGCATGAAGTCTGTGTTCAGTTGTCTGTAGCGCGAAAATGACATTTTTTAAATTAAATATACATTTATTTGATAGGTAGACATCTTCTGAAAAAAATGATATCTTTGACTCCCAAAAATGTTGAAAACAGCATTGTAAGTCCATGTTAAATCATGTCCCGCATGAAAATGACTTATTTTTGATTAAATATAAATTTATTTTAATAGGTACGCTGCATGAAGTCAATTTTTGGTAGCTTCTTGTGGGATAAACGGAGGATATATTACTGAAAGTCTATTTACTGCATTGTAAGCCGGCCTTTTTTGTTCCTATGAAATTACATGTTTTTCACATGTAAAATACAAATATATAAACAAATTCCCAGAGTTTATTTCTGTTTACTGGGCAAGAAAGCTGCAACTTTTCAAACAACATTTTCAAGTGATCTTAATCAACTTACGTCCGTTGCAGTAATAAAAAATTTTACAGCAAAATCAATAATTTTCTCAATATCTGTATGTGAGCATCTTGGCGACATTTTTTTTCGTAGGTAGGATTGGCTTAACGTCTCATTGATGTCCATCATCAGTCATTACAGACTAAACACGTTTTGACAGGTGGAAACTATGTGATGGCGGAATGCTATGTAATCTCATTGTTTACTGCTTATGGCTTCTACACTATCTGTCAAGCGTACACCTTTATCGCTTGGCTGGGTCTGACTTCTAACAAGGTCATGGCCATGCAGATACGTGACGATGTGGCCTGTATTGAGTAAGCTTCAGCTGTCCTCAGTTATACTCGGCAGAGCTTGCTTCCTCTCCAAACACGGCTGGTGGGGTGGGAGCTAGTTGCCTAGAAACCAGTATGGAATCCTTGCGCCCTCCCTCTGGGTGCTGACTGGTTTGGTTGGAGGAGGGGAAGATTGTTTCACTCCCACCAGGGACACTTCCCCTTCACCGCCTTGCCTGCCATGAACTCATTGCTCGATCAATAACCTCTCCGCTGCTCTCAGCTGAGCATTCAAAATTGTGCTTGCAATGTCTCTCTCTCTCTTTCTCTCTTTCTCTCTTTCTCTTTTTTTTCTTTTTCTTTCAGATGGTTAGAAAGTGTGTGGTTAGCTTGCATTCGGTGTTGGCTTAGAATCAATTATGTATGGTTATTCAATAAACATTCTCGATAAACTGATATTCTGGGTGGGCATGTACGGAGTTAAATAATCCGCAAGCACCCAGCGTGCGTAACTCACGGCAAGGGCCAAGTTTGATTTATTAATTACTGAATGTTGTAAAAAAAAAAATTTTATGTCTGTAATTATTCACCTTTGTCTCAAAAATTACAAATTTTTTTAAAATGAAGTATTACTGTTCACTTAAATGTGACATAAAGGTCGACAGGGTGTGATTTCCGTGAACTGACGTTAGCATAAACCGGGTTGGGGGCAGCCACCTGCTAATGGCGCACACAATCAATAACCTACCAGGCGCCTACAGATCACACCCACGGCCTGTTTGTCTCCTCTCCTCCAGGTCTTCTCTCACACAGCTGACTTTGCACGCTACCAATACCAATAATGCCCTCCATGCACGTAGAACCACACCCACGGTCTGCGTGCATGTGCAGTATGACGCCGGTTGGCAACGTGTTGATGGTTCACTGGCTCTGTATCCTTAGTGAGGTCTTTAGGGGCCGTATGGGCTGACACAGTTGAACCCTGGAGGCATTTGGGGTCGTGGCTCACGAGAGCACGTAGCTTGGGCACTGTGGGTTATGTTATCCCTTTTCTGTCCCACCCAGTGATGGGGCAATGGAATAGATGTAGTGCACAGCTATGCAAGTCAGAAATGTTATGTTACTTTTAGGGGATAAAACAAAAGAAGNAGTTGGCAACGTGTTGATGGTTCACTGGCTCTGTATCCTTAGTGAGGTCTTTAGGGGCCGTATGGGCTGACACAGTTGAACCCTGGAGGCATTTGGGGTCGTGGCTCACGAGAGCACGTAGCTTGGGCACTGTGGGTTATGTTATCCCATTTCTGTCCCACCCAGTGATGGGGCAATGGAATAGATGTAGTGCACAGCTATGCAAGTCAGAAATGTTATGTTACTNTTTCTGTCCCACCCAGTGATGGGGCAATGGAATAGATGTAGTGCACAGCTATGCAAGTCAGAAATGTTATGTTACTTTTAGGGGATAAAACAAAAGAAGAGTAAAGAATTATTATTTTAGTGGATTCAGTGGGTGTTCTGTAGGTGCAGACACAATCTTAGATATAAGTACAGTGATGTAGCAGCATGCGTGGGACGACAGGTTCTGATGTGGTCTGACCAGGAAGGAAATGACTTTCCTGGGGCCAGTGCCTTGGGGTTGACTTCTGCTGGAGTCCTATCAATTGATTGGCGTCACTAGCGACATAACCAGTTGGGAGGTACACCTCAAGATTGCCAGTGCTCGGGCCTATAGTAACTTGTGAAGAGGGCCCCCTGTTCTTCCTCTTCCTAGGGAAGGTTGAGCGAGCGGCATGACCAGCTACTGTTCTCAACTTCCCCTTTGGTCTCACAGCGTTCCCCATGGCTCTCAGTAAGTGACACAACTAGCTTGTAGCCTGAGAGTTGTGGTCACCTAATGTGTTTGTTCTCAAGTCTCAGGAGCCTCAGAGAAAGGTTCTCTCCCCCCTTGCCACAGTGGCACTAGAGGGTTGCATTGTCAGTCATCACTAGACACCAAACATTGACAAGAGGTGGGAGCGCCCTTCAGTGGGGACGTGGTTCTGTTCTCTAACATGATGGTTGGGCATGCACCTGGAAGTACTCAGGCGGATGTTCACACAGAAGGTAAAGCGGGCAAGGAAGGCATAAAGAGAAAGATAATTGATGGATCACAAAGAGGTAACTTATAGATATATTCTTTATTTAGTTTGTAGGGTTTTACAAAACATGTATTTCAGACCTGTACCCGCTAACGTCTGATGGATGAGGTACCAAGTTTGACAAGCTGTATACGGCAGGGCAGTAATGAGGTACAAACAGAGTCTCTGGGCGAGAGCGACTCCAGTACATACTACGTCCGATGCCGACGAGGCACTCAGTCCAACACTCGGCAACGTTCAAGAAGGCTCCGCAACAAGAGCTTCTACCGTATGTTGAACAACTCAAGTTGATATGCTAACGAAAGCAGAACAGACTGAGCTAACCAAGTACTGCTGAAGGCAAGCGTTCGCAGGTAGAGTGGCGAGATAGTGAGAGTTACGGTGGGAGTCTGATCTGCAGCTCTCAGCTGCTAATGCTGATGCTGGCAACTGAAAACTGCCCTTTTGGAGGACGTGCAAGAAAATAAATACCCCCTCGGAAGCCGTGGCAAGCGAGGGGCGACTGGAGCGAGCCGCATGGTGGAGGAAACCTCCCCTGATGCACTGCCAGCATGCACGTTCAGTGCCTGCTGGCCATTGCAAGCCTAGCAAAGGGGGTGGGTCCACCCACTTAAACTCAGTTGCCTCTCTCTCAGGTGGCAAGGGCTTCTTTGGCTTGTAGAAAGGAACAGTACAGAGGCGAAATGAGCAACGGCGCTACAGTGTACTAGGGGTGAGCACCAGAGGCTGAGGCTGCAGCTGCATGNAGTACAGAGGCGAAATGAGCAACGGCGCTACAGTGTACTAGGGGTGAGCACCAGAGGCTGAGGCTGCAGCTGCATGTATAACTGACAGTGCTCGGTGGCGCGTCAAGCAATAATTACTTGCACGTACAGAAATGCATACACCTTTGAAGTGCACATATCGTTACTAATATTGTGGACAAGTGTGAGTTTTGCACTCAACATGCAAAATATTTTGTCTTTTTTATAATACTGTATGTGGTATATGTTATTAAAACAAAGTGTTCTATTTTTTATATTGTTCACCTTGCGGATACAATGGGTATTGGCTAGGGCTGGCTGTTTAGGGTGGTGGTATCTTTTTTAGATATGTGCTAAGTCCAGTACNTAGGGTGGTGGTATCTTTTTTAGATATGTGCTAAGTCCAGTACAGTGCTCACCTAGAGAAACACTGTGTGCAGCAACCAATAAAATGTACAACAATTTTATTTTTCAACCAATTTCTCTCAAATTTTCAACTTTTTTTCACCAATATTTTCTACAGTGCCTTAATAATCGAGTGATGTTTGAAAGACAGACACAATAATTGGGGTCGATATAAAGAGGTTGTACTGTGTTATGCTTGCCAGAGTTACGTAGTGCTCAGGCTCTATGCATATGCATTATTTGGCAACACGCGGGTAATGTATATGTCCTTTCAGAATGTCAGTTTGTTTGGAAGATGTGTTTTTACTGGAATAAATTAATATTTCAATAACCAATACTGTGATTTTCCCCACAAGGAACCATATAAAATGGACTTTGTGTTTGGTAAAACTTACATGCTGCTTGATGTTGAAATATTTTGGTGACAGGCAGATCATGTCATATGCATCTGAGGTATCGTATTATTCAGGACACATCTGCCTAAGGAATTAAATTGGTATTAGAAAATCATGTCAGTTTCACCTGAATTGGTAAATGAGTTGTTTAATACCATCTATGCCTTTTACTCACACAGTATGGTATACAAATAAACAGTATCTTCAAGATTTGAATCNAGTTGTTTAATACCATCTATGCCTTTTACTCACACAGTATGGTATACAAATAAACAGTATCTTCAAGATTTGAATCAAATTATTTGAAATACGTGAACATACCTTGTATATCCTGTTGATTTTTTTCATTATAAATTACTACAGGAAGCAAGAGAGAAGCAAGCCACTTGTTCTGTTTTGAATATTACTGTCACTGCTTTCATTTATAATCAGGAATTGTAATTTCTTTGTGAATACTTCAGGTGAAAGCTGCATTTACCCGGAAGTACAACAAGGAGGTAGCAATGCTGCCGTACGCCGTTGAATCTGTGAAAAAGGTAGCCGCAAAGGCAGCCACGCTTGATGCAGGAGAGGAAATGGATGTAGACGATGAAACTGAAGAGAGTCAAGAGAATGAGGATGATGTTACCACAGATTCCATGATCAAGGTAGGTTTAATCATTGTTTGCATTAAGGTTCATTTAATAGTGGTCATGAGGAGTTTTATCTTGAAGTTGAGAATGTTTCGACACTTTTCTGATGCATGTATGATAGTAATTTCTGATCACGTCAGTGAAGAACCAGGTGTTACATACTGAGCAGATAAAGTACTGTCTCCATATGTGTGGGTCTTCCTAGTTTTGCAGTAGTATGCAACGTTTATTTCTTCTTATCTGCACGTAACTTTCTCTGCATTCCCAGGCTAAAAAGAGACCTTCAGGCAAGCAGAAGGAGTCGAAAGATGAAAAGGTTGCAGGGCCCAGTTCTGCGAAGAAAGCGAGAGGCAAAGGACGAGGAAGATGAGATCTTAATCTTTCGTGTGACACAAAAAAAANCCCAGTTCTGCGAAGAAAGCGAGAGGCAAAGGACGAGGAAGATGAGATCTTAATCTTTCGTGTGACACAAAAAAATTCTCGAAAAGAACCTCACTGTTGTATATAGTATAAGTATCGTATAACTAGGGATGGGTTGGTCACGGTNAAAAAAATTCTCGAAAAGAACCTCACTGTTGTATATAGTATAAGTATCGTATAACTAGGGATGGGTTGGTCACGGTTACCGGTTCTCGGTTCTGCCTGTTCTTGATGTTGGGAACTGGGACCGAGAACCGGTGTCAAAATCTCTGGTCTACTATGACCGAAGCAGTAAACACGCTCCTCATATATGTAGATAGAAGTACTTGTAACTGGAAATGAACCACCCACCACTACGTTCCTATTAATTACTGATAAGCAATATTTTCAAGTTTTAAACATTGGCTAACGTCTCGCGATTCTAAGAGTACAACAAATTGGCATTGATTTATAACCGCGTGGTACGTACTTCTTGTATGTAAAGAGAAATAAAGTGTCGTTAAGTGTTGTATACAGCTGTTAACATGCAGCATGCACAAAATAGTCAACGCTAAGATGGTTCACTCACAGCGGTGAACTGGAACACATTGCTGGAGTCTACGTTCTATTAGCGGAAGTAATTCACCTGAATGTGAGACGACCCCCTACATTTGCCCTTTGCTAATGGGAAAAATTCAATTTTGGCACAAATACTTATTGACAGGCCATGATGATAAAAAAACTCAAAGTCAAATATCCCATGAAAATCATTTTTAATATATAAGTAAAATAGGTAAAAGCTTACCAGTCATCAAACATTATGTACAAGAAAGAAAAAAGAATGCAATATAAAAAAAACTGCTCTGTGCCAATTATTTTTTCACTTGAATCAGACTCCCCAGTAGAATGATCCTCACGAACATTTGCTTCGTTAACAGAAAAATGCCTGGCTGCAGCACAATTTTTATGGGGGTTTTTTTCTTTGTTTAGATGCAAATAAACTTTTTTTTTTTTTCAATGTGGTCTTTCATAATTAATTAGCACGTGCTCATTTACCAATACGTTTAATACAAAACCGGAAAACGACTTTGACCAGGAGTACACAAAGTACAGAAAAATAAATTAGTAGAAGTCGTAGATACAGCTACTATCTCGTACTCGCAACCCCAGACGTATTCACTTTGGGAATGTTGAACGTCGGGGTCATCATACAACTTTGATCACTCGTGTTCACAGACATGACGCCATTTTGGTGATCACACAGCTGCTCTAGATCACAAGATGTTTAGTTTACCACCATGTTACAATTGTACCTTTGGTAAATGCAACCTAACCAAACATAACCGCCTGTAGTGTAATGTAATGCACTGACCCATTTATGCAAATTTAATTCTTGTACCATTATTTTAGCGGTGGTTTTGTCAGATGGTTTTGCGATAATTAGAAATATCTGTGCGCCTGTATTAAGACCAGTAACAGAGCCTATTGGAAGAAAAACGTGACTGAAATTGAATTTAACGTAGTTTATCATTGTGATTGTGTGTTATTTCTTTTGATAATATTAACCAAACTTGTGTTTTTTGAAAGATTATAGAATATTTCTTTGGAAACCATGAACTAAGTGGTATTACTATTACGTATGCATAAATATTAACCCCAGTTTCTTTGTGATGCGATAATAAGATGACCCCTAAATTTCTGAAAGTGAAATTTGGAACCAAATATAGTCTTTTATTCTAGTGAATACGGTATTATTTCTTAAATAAAACCATGCATTTAATTATTGAGTAGAAAACCGAAAAACTGTGTGTTACCAATTTACCCATGTGTTGTATTACTGGATAAAGTACTTTCTTAGTTGGTAAACTTGTGCAAAATCATTTGAGTTTGGTTTTGAGGTGCAAATAAAAATAATTTTAATTTGATTTGCATTTTGGCATTGTATTTCTCTTTGGAACCAAAGCCACTTAATATAGAAGGAAAACCTGATGCTGTTACAAAATGTTGTCCGAAATTTGTACCGACAGCAGTAAAGAACACAAAAAATAATGGAACCAACCCATCCCTAAATACAACTTCGGTTTTTATAGTATATGTCCTAGTTGACTGAGATTGTGACAATAGTTAATGGATGATTGAAGATTTATGACCTGCAAATTTTTATTTAGCAATGCACCGATCACCGAGGTTTGTAACAGTGTAAATCTCAGGAAATTTATGACTGTGGACTATTATAACTGTTAACAATGTCACAATAGAAGTTAATTAATAGAAAATGTGAAGAAACTACTATGTAGTTTCTAATTATTAATTTAAGAATTTTTTTAGTATGTACAAACAAAAAAATTAAAAGGTATTGTTTTATACTTGGTAAGCTGCTCAGAGCTGTTTTAATTTAATTACAGTGCCTAATTTTATTGGTCTGTTGATGGTTATTTTTACAGATCTATGAAGATAATAGCATTAGAATTTGGTTGTAGTTATTACACTCCTGCAAATGAAATGTCTCAGTGTAATACTTGTTGTGTGCCATTGTAATGAAACATTATTGGTATTTTCAGAAAATACATTTACGGTGGATTCTCTATCCATCATTTCTCAGGGGACTGACAAAAAAATTAAATACATGTGGACTCTATACGGATGTGGGCTAGTACTGCAGATAAATAAAAAAATGGGACTACAGAATATGTTCTATGTATGCAAACTTTCGATTCATCTGGGTTCAATACGTAGAGGTTCCGCTGTATTTTAAGGATGCAAATGATTTAATTATAAATTTTTTCATGCAAACCGTGAAAATTATTTTATTTTACAGCTACAACGTAACCCTGTTTCAAACTTGTAAAAAAAAAAACCCATTAATTTTAGTGCTTCAGCAGTGATTTAAAATTAAGCAGTATTACAAATTAGTGTTCTCTAGTTTTGTATTATCTGTTATGAGATTAGACCATCATTTTCCCAGCCTCACGTGACAGACTTCTATCCAGTTTGAACTAGTGAATGGTGTTTTCAGTGATGTTTGTGAATCGTTGTGTGTGTTGAGTTATTCTGTGGTGGCACTCTCCCACACTTTCAATAATGATCCTTCCTCTCCTTTGACGGTCAAGGGGCCGTGGTGGTGTAGTGGTCAGACTACTCGCCTCCCACTTACGCGAACTGGATTCAATTCCTGGCGGGGTTGCTCCCGGATTTTCGCATGTGGGAATCGTGTCAGACGATGCCACTGGTCAGTGGGTTTCCTGGGGATCTCCCATTTTCCCTGTCCTTGCATTCTGGTGCTACTCCATACTCGCCTCGCTTCACCCTTATTGGCTCTCAATACCTCGTTAAGAGCTGCCCAAATCTCTCCACATCACTCCTTTGACAGTCAGTTACTGGTCTGTTGATTAGCTCCGATCGGGTAACTACCGTGGGGTGAGGGTTGGTATTCGTGACGCGACTATCTCGCAAAACATTGCCAAGGATGGGGCAAGTGCTATTAATCGCAGTTAGGTCACTTTGTACCTCGCACAGAACTTCTTGGTCTCTCAGTGTCAGCCTATCGGCGAGCTGTACCAAGCCATGTTGCCACATTTAACAAGAGACCATCCCATCATAGTACATGTGCTGTAAAATCTCAACTGTTGTAATATAAGTAACAATTCTATTCATAAAGAGAGACATTTTAATATAATATAACCTGAAATCGATAAAACACATACAATATATATTTGGGAGTTTATATCTATGAGAAATTGCTCGGGTAGACGAACTGCTAAATTACCATCTATCAAATTTGTGTGTGTGTGTGTGCATGTTTGCGTGTGTATATGTGTGTGTGTGGGTGTACACACACACCTGGTGTGTGTGGGTGTACACACACACCTGGTGTGTGTCTCCCCCCTCCACACACACACACACACCCGGTGTGTGTCTCCCCTCCCCCCTCCCCCCTTCTCTTTACACACACACACACAGAATATAAAAATAATTCATCTTTGTGTTGCAGCTTGTAATGACAGCACAAGCGTCTTCCCTGCCCACACAATTGTAATGCTATTTTTTTCCATTACAAACTTCAGCGTGTCATTCAATTTCTTATAATAAAAACTGATACTTTGAAAAAATATTGTCGTGAAACTTGGTGAAACTGTGTAACCTATTTTCTTCTGACACATAGCTGTCGTAATTGTTTTGGTTGAACTTTCTCCCTCATTGTAAAATTTTAACGCCGCTCTTCGAAGACTGTCTTTGCTATAATCATCAAAATAATCTGTATCTCGTTTCCTTGAAAATCTTTTATTCCGAAGCAACGCAAATATTGCTTTTGAGTATATTTAAAGCTGCGGTTTTCTTCCTTTCATGTCAGTTGCACTGTACGCTCATCGACATTGCACCCTCTTGCTGTCAAACTGTTGAGTGGTTTAAAATGTTTGCTTTCACTAAATTCTTATTTTGATAGTAAAAAAATATCAGGTGTACAACTTTGCTTCCGCCGTTTTTCGATCAATGGCTGCAGCGCTAAGTGCTGATGGAAATATGCAGATCAAAAATGTCTCACAGTAAGCTTGGACATCTGTCAACATAACGACATCACCACATTAGTGAATTTGTGTTTGCATCATAAATGTATTCTCGAGCGAAGATGTCAGTTTTTGAGCAAATTGCTCGGGATTTGCGGGAATTGTTGCTATTCTACTTCCATTTAAATAAAACGTACGGTGAGGCTGCTCTTAGTGAAAGAATCTGTCGTGAGTGGTTTCAACGCTTTAAGAGTTTAAGAGTGGTGACTGTGACGTCTAGGAGCGGCATGGCGGTGGAATAGAGAAATGTTTAGAAGATTCCGAAATGGAGGCATTACTTTATGAAGACTTGTGCCAAACGCAAGAAGAGGTGGCAGAATCATTGGTAGTGACGCAACAAGCCATTTCAAAACTCCTCAAAGCCATGGGAATGATTCAGAAGCAAGGAAATTGGGTTCCGTATGAGTTGCAACCGAGAGATTTTGAACGAAGTTTCTTTGCTTGTGAACAGCTGCTTCAAAGACAGAATCGGAAGGAGTTTCAACATCGCATTGTGACCGGCGACGAAATATGGGTCCACTACGATAATCCCAAGCGCAAAAAACCATGGGGANATTAGTGAATTTGTGTTTGCATCATAAATGTATTCTCGAGCGAAGATGTCAGTTTTTGAGCAAATTGCTCGGGATGTGCGGGAATTGTTGCTATTCTGCTTCCATTTAAATAAAACGTACGGTGAGGCTGCTCTTAGTGAAAGAATCTGTCGTGAGTGGTTTCAACGCTTTAAGAGTTTAAGAGTGGTGACTGTGATGTCTAGGAGCGGCATGGCGGTGGAAGAGAGAAATGTTTAGAAGATTCCGAAATGGAGGCATTACTTTATGAAGACTCGTGCCAAACGCAAGAAGAGGTGGCAGAATCATTGGTAGTGATGCAACAAGCCATTTCAAAACTCCTCAAAGCCATGGGAATGATTCAGAAGCAAGGAAATTGGGTTCTGTATGAGTTGCAACCGAGAGATGTTGAACAGCGTTTCTTTGCTTGTGAACAGCTGCTTCAAAGACAGAATTGGAAGGGGTTTCAACATCGCATTGTGACCGGCGACGAAATATGGGTCCACTACGATAATCCCAAGCGCAAAAAACCATGGGGAATGCCCGGACATGCCTCCACGTCAGCGGCCAGACCGAATATGCTCACCGCCAAGGTCACCTCGGTGTGGTATCGTATGAGCTTTTGAAACCGAGTGAAACCATCACAGATGATCGGTGTCGAACGCAATTGATGCGTTTGAGCCGAGTTTTGAAGGAGAAACGGCCACAGTACAAAGAGAGACGCGACAAAGTTATCTTCCAGCATGACAATGCTCGGCCACATGTCGCAAGACCACTCAAGACATACGTGGCAACGCTGAAATGGGAGGTCTTACCCCACCCGCCGTACTCTCCAGATGTTGCTCCTTCCGANAGACATACGTGGCAACGCTGAAATGGGAGGTCTTACCCCACCCGCCGTACTCTCCAGATGTTGCTCCTTCCGACTCATTTGTTTTGATCTATGGCACGCGGCCTGGCTGATCAGCATTTCCGCTCTTGTAAAGAAGTCAAAAAATTTAGCGATTCGTGGGTTGCCTCAAAAGATGCATCGTATTTTCGAGATGGTATACGAAAATTGCCAGAAAGATGGGACAAAGTAGTGGCTAGCGACGGACAGTACTTTTAATCATAAATATGTAATCACGTTTTAACAATAAAGCCTCAAATGCTTGGGGGGGAAAACAGCGGAGGCGAGGTTGTACACCTGATAATATATTCTGAAGATTATAGACCAACCTTGTTTGTTAACCACTTTTTTTTACAAGTTCTTGTGCTAGCACAAGGTTTACTTAACGATATAATTTCAACAAAAATGTTAACACACAAGTNTTTTTTTTACAAGTTCTTGTGCTAGCACAAGGTTTACTTAACGATATAATTTCAACAAAAATGTTAACACACAAGTAAGTGAAAAACAGTGAGAATCGTTCAAAGGCTGTCATGCTGGCCATTTGAACTACAGGCTAGAGTAAACAGAAACACTTTGTAGAGTCGGGCAGCTGTTGTGTTTCACATTGTCGACTAAGCAGGAGCCAACACTTTATCATCATCTGCCTGTAAAGAAGGCAGAAACATTTAGGTATACCTACGAGAAATGGCTTCCTCTCTGGGAAGAACAAATAATATTCTTTATTCAGAAAAAAAAAGTTGCGAGTTCCTGCAAAACACTAATGGATTAAGATACAGACTTGGATTTTCACCTACTTGCTCAGTAAAATGAGTCTCTTGCAGAAAGCAACTGAATTTTAATGAAGTAATTCACCATTTTTTGAGCGCATCTGAGAAAAGTTTTGCTCGACTTGCTGTAGCCACTGTAACATTGGGAACTAGGCAACAGTGCACAGCCGTGATAGGCTACTGGCACCAGCTAGTGGGAGGAGCATCTGCGCTGCTGATTAACTGTCGTAGAGCAGCCAAGAGGTTGAGTGCCATGTGTAGAGGCACAGCTGTTAGAATAAATACAGATTCATTCAAAGCTGAAAACGTGTTGTGTGCAGCTCTGCTGTTGTAATGTTTTTCTGGTCTGGAGTCGTGTCTGTGGCGCTGAGCCACATGTTCATGGACTTGTCTTCCGAGCTCTCAACCTGTGCAATATTAGATTAACCTTATGAGCTAGNGCGCTGAGCCACATGTTCATGGACTTGTCTTCCGAGCTCTCAACCTGTGCAATATTAGATTAACCTTATGAGCTAGCTGATCAGAGCCTCCAGTTACCAGAAAGTATGTCCAAAGTTGTGTGAGGATTTTCTTTGCTCAGTCGTGTCGGTAGAGTGATCGTGGGGGGGTTCCTGCTAACCCTGGAAATATTAAGGATTTTTTTGCTGCCGGTTAATATAAATTAGTAACATCGCAACACCCCAGTGTGTTGAAATCTTGCTTCTTCTAGAAGTGCAGTTCTGGTATCGCCTAATACTAAACTTTTTTTCTGGTACTGCAAATAGTCGACAGGTCGTGGTGATTGAAACAGGGTGGAGGCTTGTGGTAGTGTTTGTCTACTCTTGTTGCTGTTGTGCGCCATGAGGTGTTGCCCAGTGTCCAATACTTTCAAGGCTTCTGGGTGTTGTGTCACTTGGTAGTACAGTAGAACCCGCTTATAAGGTTCCCGTTTAAAAGGTTTTCCCGCCTATAATGCACGATTTTTCTAGTNCATGTAACTCCTAGGGTGATTTTTCAAAGGTTCTTTTCAAAAGTATCGAAGATACCGTGAATGGATTATAGCTGATCAGAGCCTCCAGTTACCAGAAAGTATGTCCAAAGTTGTGTGAGGATTTTCTTTGCTCAGTCGTGTCGGTAGAGTGATCGTGGGGGGGTTCCTGCTAACCCTGGAAATATTAAGGATTTTTTTGCTGCCGGTTAATATGAATTAGTAACATCGCAACACCCCAGTGTGTTGAAATCTTGCTTCTTCTAGAAGTGCAGTTCTGGTATCGCCTAATACTAAACTTTTTTTCTGGTACTGCAAATAGTCGACAGGTCGTGGTGATTGAAACAGGGTGGAGGCTTGCGGTAGTGTTTGTCTACTCTTGTTGCTGTTGTGCGCCATGAGGTGTTGCCCAGTGTCCAATACCTTCAAGGCTTCTGGGTGTTGTGTCACTTGGTAGTACTGGTATTAGACTTGTAGCTTGTTTGTTGACACACTTTTGAGCCAGCTTGCTTAGTTGTTGCCTTTGGGTGAANGTACTGGTATTAGACTTGTAGCTTGTTTGTTGACACACTTTTGAGCCAGCTTGCTTAGTTGTTGCCTTTGGGTGAAAGATGCGAGTAATAGTTGAAGTGATAAGGAGGGTGAAGAGGAGAGTTGCATTACTGTGAATTTGTAAGGTGATGGTAGTGGTGGTCGTCGTCAATAACTGATTCAAACAATTAGATGAAACTTTTGAGTCGTGGAGCTGTTGCAGACACTCAAACGGTTCCGGCAAATTAACAGACTTAATTTGTCTCGAACTGTAGTGAACTTACGAACAGTTCCGGTGAATAAACTGAACCACCTACAGTATCAGACCTATTGTGAACTGTTGAAAATATGTGAATTATAATATCAATCCCATAGTGGAACAGAAATGCGAGTAATTTTTCTATAAATATTGTTATTGGCACACAAATACCACAACAGGAATATCTTTTAAGTTCAAAATGTTTTGCTCAGACTTGATAGTAAGCATAGAATATGGTCGTGTTACATTTTTTTTANAATATCTTTTAAGTTCAAAATGTTTTGCTCAGACTTGATAGTAAGCATAGAATATGGTCGTGTTACATTTTTTTTAAATCTCAAACTAAACCTTTTTCTTGCAGTGTTTCTGAGGACATAATTCAGCTGTGCATTGTAAGTTTAGTGACTGGAAATATGACAGCCATAACGAGTAAATACAAAATATTTACAGAGTAATGAAATGTGGAAAACTGTTGTTATTCCTGTTTCCTGCCATAATTATAATTGTGACAAAATCATGTGAGTATGAAAGTAATTTAACTCCGGTGATATGAACCGTGTGTCCACGAGTGCTCTCGTGACCACTTGTACCTCTGCGGTCACTTACACCACCCTGCTGATACCGGGCTACGGCCGCAAGCACGACAAAGTGCCGACGAGAGCGGAACACACCCGCATCGCCATCATATACTACGTGACTCGAGTGACTGCCCTGCTTTATTCACCTCGAGAGGTAACTCTCTTGGGGGCGAATAACAAGGGGTCCAACACGGTGCCCCCCCCCCCTTCCCAATAATTACTTAGCCGCCTAGAGCACAGTCCAGTGGAGGGAACGTCGGGGCAGCCATGATGTCTTCTCCAATGACATCATGCTGGCCAGCGTACTGGCCTAGGAAAAAGTGCTGCGGATCCCCAAACAAGGGAAAGTGTAACCTAGAAAATCTAAATACATCCAACAGTACTTCGAACCCAGTAATAATTAGTTAGGAGGCTTTTCCTTTCATGTCCAGCAAATCGTGCATGGCTACCCACACCCCTTTTGAGGGAATGGATTCACCCAACCCTCCAGGTTGGAACACTTGGACTCTCCCACAGGCGAGGTTTTCTGGAAGTCGGATAGCCGATTTGCAAGCCATTATTTTATTAATTTTTATAATTCCTTTTGTTAAGTATAACAATGTCAAGATGTTTCTCTCTTTTCAGCAGAGCCTAAACTGACCTCAATTATTTTTGATTAAATTCGTTAGTGCAGTGACATACCCAATGATGTCACATACTTAACACTTAATGGGTGTCTGGCATGTGTCCAACATTTATTTCTGCTATTCCAGCAGCAATTTAGTCTGAAGTAGGCATTCAATGGAGTAGGCCACATGGTTTACATCTCCCGGGCACTTCCTCAACTTATTTGTCTTCCACCAAGAACTATATTTTTAACTTCTTTTTCGACCAGAACGGTGTAAGTAAATGTAACTTAATCACCCGAGAAGAGTGCCTCTCCACCTCCTGCAGAACGACAGTGAGAGTTAACCTTGCTAATCTGGGGAGAACACGCTCATTTTTCCTGCATCGGGTCCCCTTAATGACGTGAGCACCGTCAACTGGTTTGTAGTGTTGAAACATTAATAAATGACTGCAATCACCAAGTCAGTGTTTTTATTTACATGCCTTGCCTCTTAAAAGGCATTTCGGGAGGCGGACCCACCAACCAGCCATTCGAAGGGTTGTTAAATGTTTTCTGTGTAACATGTTCTTTCATCAGTGTTTAATTGGTGTGTGGAATGGCCTTACAACTACGTATTTAGCTAACTTGATACCAGCATAACTCTCTACCTCACAACGGGCACCTGCGGCGGTACTGGGCCGACCGCGACTGCCCAAGGCTAGCATTTTATCAAACCGCAACTAATAACCCTTCAATCGAGATGTAGAGGATTGAGAGAACGGCTTAACGACCTGGTTGACTCGGCCACGATCAACAACAGCAGAGCAGCCGGTAAGAAATCTACAAGACCTCTCTGGTGAGTGTTTCCCGCTAGAACTCTGGACTAAGAAAAGTGTGGTGGTGATGTAACTACCATTCTACAACCCGACCTCAGGTCTAGCGTTTAATTTATTTTAACCCTCTGTGTACTGAGGGTGCTACGCCCACTTACACCACAGCCATAGTGAAAGTACAAGTATGTGAGGTGGCTGACAATCTCACGAACGGAATAGTGAAAACCACTTGGCATATTAGATCACTGGTAACATCTCCATCTACAAGCACCACAGATATTCAGTGGATTCCAGGGACCCACAGACCATCGACCGTACGACGCTCAACTAACTTGTTTTCACTGAATTATGACACCGGGCAAATTCATTAGTCAATCACTTAATCTGCTAAGGTGGGGACCTCATCATCAACCCTGGAACCTCCTCCGTGTCAAATGACTTGGCCAACTAGTGGAGCTGCTACACATAAAATTGTATGTGACAGTACCAAATTTTCTATGCCATTTTCTTGACGTCGAATGGATTTTTCCAGTTTGTGGGGCTATTCAATAGGAACAGTGGAGATAATGTGTGAGTACAAGTGTGGCGATCTAGAGCAATGTACATTTGCAAATGTCCCAAGATGTTCGAGTATAGCTTTGATTCCCGTGCCTACGTGTCACTGCATTTCAGTGTACTTTGTCTTCATTATTCACATCCTGCGGCGTTTCGGTGTAATTTCTGTGCCAATATAACAGTTCAAGTCCCGCGACATTTAGAATAAATTTTGCAAACCAGCAAACAGTGCCTATATATGTGTGCGTGTCACAGCACCTTTGAGTGTAATTTTGTCTAACCGCAACATCTTCGTTTACGTCATGTGATGGCAAGAGTAACTGTTTTGATGTGTTTATGTCCAAGTGTGACATTTTGTATAGGGTTCATGTAGGTATAACTTACTCTGTCAAAGAACATGCGTAGAAAACCTTCAAATAATTAATCAAAACATCTCTCGGACATCCAAACCTGCAAAATTAAGTTTCGAGCATTCAGGCCATATTCGGACAGCAGTGAGTGTTGGGCAACGAACCATCCCCGAGCGCTGCCATTGTGGAATATGTGACAGGCCAGGCAGCCGGGCGACTACCTCGCCCCCTCAGACATTCCAGTGCGGGCAGGCGATGCGTCGGACAACCCAGTGGGGGGCGCGTGAGCATGGTCACCACTCAGTCGGCCATAACGGTATCCTCCCGCAACATCCACGACGTAAATAACTCGACATTACAGCCCGTGCGCCGGAACATGTGGCCCGGAAGGTCATAGGGAAATCCAACTTGATTTGATGTATCCCTCATGGAAAAATATTATGCTTAAAATGCCTACGGCCCTTGCTCGTGTTTCACCTGTTCCAGGACACATGGTGCCCATGCCGCAAACCGGAAAACGCGACACGTCTGCAGGACGACATCCATCGGGCCAACCGCGAACGTGTCGGGCGAGCCTGGAATTGCACCTCTGATGGCAAGAGCATGCCACGGTGCACAGGGTGTACTAGACCGCGAGCAGTCCGGTCACTGTCGGCCCTGTTTATAATAGTCACTTGTGCAAGTGTACACCCCTTCTGCAAACTGAATTTTTTTGTTGGAGACAACCTTATAAAATTAACAAACACGACGTCAAGCAAAGCAACAAGCATGTGAAAAAACCAGAGACGGAACAATTCAGTGTGTAAACTGTACCAAGGTTTACCACGCTGAGTGCCTTACCGGGCGTGAACACGCAATGGTAGATAGAAATGGGAACATTTTGTGTGAAAACTGTACACAGACATTGCTACCAGTAAAACACACACCCGCGAACTTTCTCGTGGGAGAAGTGTTTTCACCTCACCGTTGTCATGAAATACCTGTGCAGCCAGGGAAATGCCGAAACAGTGGCGTATGAAAAATGGGCGAATAACCCATTGGCTGTGCATGACAGCGCAGGATGCTCTCAATGTAGAAGTCAGAAACTATCGCTGTGCGCAGTGCATCCCGGCACCACAACTGACAGTGTGACGCCCATCAGCCAAGTGCGCGGAGCTGGTCAGCCAGTACAACAGCCCGTTGGCGCATTCCACAGCCCTGTCACCAGCTGCAACACCCTGAGCGGTGCCGCCAATTCAAACTAGCTTCGTGTGGCCGTACCTACAGACAACCATAGCAGAGCTGGTCAGCACTCTATCACGGTTCCAGTCGCTGCCCACCTTCTCTGGGGTACCCACTGAGGACCTGCAGGTATACCTGAGTGACTGCACAGCATTTTTAAACAGGCATGGAGTGTGTAATCAGGAGTGACCAAATTGTGTAGGAGGCCAGCTTGTGGGACCAGTGGGTTTGTGGTGGTGCACAGTCAATGTCTACGGCATGCTGTGGAGCAAATTCTGGAATCTGTTTCAGTGTAATTTTACTAACACGTATTCATCCCTGTCAGCTCTGAGCTGTGCTGTTCTAGAAAAACAAAATCCTGGGGAAAATTTGACAGTCTTTGCAATATGTAAAATCAACCTAATCAAGTATTTTCACCCACAAATGAAAAACAGAAATGCTAGAAGTAGTGGCTGCCACAATGCGGCAAGAGAACATATCAGCTCTAGCCCCTTTAATACATGGTAGTGTAGAGGCATTCATAGGGTCAGCCGCATTTCTAGACCAAACAGCTAGGGAGCAGGACACCTCGCGACGTGAGCGGGATTATTTACTGTGCAGTGCGAATTAAGCAAATCAGGCTAGCGTAACCGCGCAACCACCCGTTGTTCGCGACGCGATAGGGGATTTCAACCGCGCTGACCCACAAGGACCCTGATACCAGTTGTGCAGCCACACCAACACCCGCGGCCCCAACAGCATCAGGCAAGGCTAATGCGAGGGGCCGAACAGAAAAGGGGCGTCCCCTCTACACATGCCGACATATTGAAGAGCAACAGTTTCATTGGCATAGTGACTGTCCAATATACAATGCCAAAGATGCCACACCTACAGACTGTAAAATACCGCCGACAGGAAATGGCTCGTCGATGTAGGAGAACCAGACGCTCACTGCCCCCAGGTCACTGTCAACAAATCAACACAGACACATCGGTATATCCTGGTTCAACAGCTCACCAAAGGCAACAACCAGATTATGAAGATACCAGTCATTTTGAACAACAAAGTATTGACGTGAACCGCACGTTCACGAGTCCTTTTGCCCACTGACTGCCGCAGTGTGCCCACACCAGACGCACCACACCGACAGGCTTGTGGGCACGAGTGCATTAGTGTTTAGTATTTATTCAGTATTGATGTATACCATAATTATCGTGTGTCAAAACAGTCATCACATACATAGCCAGCCAGGGACATGTGACATTTTCAAGTTGGCAATGCAGTGGCTGCTACGAGTCAATACTTATTTAAAATTAATATAATAGTGTTTTATTATGTAAGTACAAGGGTAATTGTGTTTTATTATGTAAATTGTGTTTAATTATGTTTATATAAGGTATATCATGTTTACATCTCATTAGCATTTTAAGTCGCATTTGTTTCATCTCTCCACCGCCAGGTGTCGGCCGTGCTTAGGTGGCGCGAGCCGATGCATTGCGCAGTCTAGTAGGCAACATCACTTCGGCGCGAGCGGACGTGGTAAGTCTCTCGTTTCACAAGAACCTCGGTACCAGCCTCTCAGGCTGCAACCTCACTCAGCAATCGCATCATCATATCATTCACGAAGCAACTAGTATTTTTATGTTATATCTCACCGAGGAGAGAGCAGCGTCATGCGCCTTAAGTAATTATAATCCAGCAGTGTGTTTATATGACCATGCGGTCACCACGTGTTTGATCAAAGTGTTCAATAAAATAATTATATACATATAAAACTTGAGTGCGTTATTAATTCAGGCGTGCGCAGTGGCCATACAGCTAGCAATTTCATAATATCTGATGGTGTGTTACCAGAGAACCCCTGGGCCGTCGGTCGAACGACCCAAAAATCTCATCAGCTCACCGCGGAGCTGTGGCGCCGGGCAAATCTATAATCATTACATTCCAACTCTGGTAACCGACCGCGTCAGTATGTCATGCATTGGTCGATACCGCAGCTTCACAAAACTTTGTGCGCGTCGGGTTCGTCAACGTCAGTAAACTCAAACACTTAACACAGGTACTGCAGTTCACTACACGACAGCAAACAGGGGAATCAATGGGCGAGAAGACAATAACAGTCTGGGTACGGGATCTGGAGACCATCAACACAGCCCTGGTGTCAGCTGACCGTGAAGAAGCCATCCTGGGTATTCCCTGGCTCACAGAACAGAATACATTTCGAGCAGAAAGAGCGGCGAACTGTTTACCAACTCGAACCTCGGACCACAAGTTTCGCACCCAACGTCCAGCTGGACGAGCTAGATCATGCGGTACCACCGGAGTTTCACGACACCGTGCAGAAGTTACTTCAAGAGTGGTGTGAAGTATTTGCAGCAGCTAAACCATTACGTCGCACGACAGTGGCAGAGAATGAGATAGTACTTGAACACGAGTGCCTGATCTACACTGCTCTGCATATTTACCAACCACACCAATGCGCGATCATCAAAGAATAAATTAAATAAATACTTGCTGAGGACGTAAGTGAACCCACCTGCATTCATTACAATAGTCAAATTACCTTAGCACCAAAAAATATTGTGCGTGGCATTTTTGCATCATTTTCATGTCAATCAATTTAATCAACAAAAGCATGCCGCCGAAATACATGATCGTCAGAGACGCACTGCATATACTTTGGTCAAGTTAAAATTATGACGTCGCTGGACCTCTACAGCGGGTACTGGCAGATGCCGATCAAGCCGGAGGACAGGGCAAAAACTGCCTGTACTGCACCAGATGAGCGTAGATTTCAATTTTGTGCAATGCGTTTCACTCTCACATGTGCGACAGCAGCATTCCAGGCCATGATGGTCCAGATACTCAACTTTGCCCTCATGTATTTGGACGATGTAGTATTGTATTCGGAGACGTGGGAGGACCACATCAAACACCTGTCACTGGTCTTAGAGCAACTAGCAATTAACAAAATGACATGCGCCAACTGAGGTGCCACAAAGGAAATCCTTGCATTCAATTTCTTGGTCATTTGGTGTACGAAAATGATAGCCGATCCACGCCAGAACATCTAGCCATAATCAACGATTATGCAATGCAATGCATTGCAATGCAATGCAATGCACACGTAAACAATTGAGGACATTTTTCGACTTGGTAAACTGGCTAAGGGAGTACATGCGCTAGTTCACCATAGTGATAGCGCCACTGACGGATATGTTACCCCCCAACTGGAAGTACCAGTGGACAGCAGAATATGACGAGTGCTTCGCAGAAATGAAAGATCGATTCCGACAGTGCACCACATTGACCCGCCACGACCCGAGAAAACATATACCTCCAAACGGATGCGAGTGAAAAGGGTCAGTAAGCTGTCTTGTTTCAGGTCGGGGACATTCAGACGAGGCAAATAAATTATTTGACATTGCAAAATTTGGACAAACGGAGCATAGGTACGACATGAACAAGAACGAGTGCCTCGCTGTAGTGTGGGTCGTCAAGAGGTACCGAGCCTATCTCGAATACCAACGCTTCACACTCTGGATGGATAACCACTGCCTAATATGGTTACACTCCATGAAAGAAGCATGCAGCAAATTGGCACGACGGACATTACTTATCCAGTCTTATGATTTTGAGGTACAGCATGTTCCTGTGGCCAAAAATCAGTTAGCCAATGAACTCTCGAGCACACTTTGTGTAACTATGGAGGAGGACGAGTGCGATAACCTACTGACTCCTATAACAGCCACCCGCAAAACACCTAGCGAGGGCGTAGCTAGCTGTAACATTGTTGAGGCATCGACGGGAATCAAACCAGGTCGACGTAGCAACTGCCCAACAACAGGATCCCGACTCACAGCGCCGCCTAGCAGACAGAACTGACACAAAACAGCTAGGAATGATGGCGAGTGAAAGGCGTGTGCGTAGAAACTCGGCCAAACCAACCGAAATTCCATGGCACCTCTCTGGCCCGGAATTACTCACGATGTGGTATGTATGCGAGTGCACGACCTATAATCAGTTCACAAGCCGCCGCTCCGATGGAGTGATGCAACAACAATCACGAGTGCCTACAGAGCCAATTGAAATAGTTTGACGTCATCGAGGTTACCCAGGGCTGGTAAGTTTTGGATTACCTGATGCTATAACCCAGTGGAGAGTTAATGGTGAAGGTCGTCTGGCCGACGGCCCAGGAGGCCCTGGCAATCTCCGTCAGTTTGTTGATGATGTCGTCACGTACTTATTGTTGCACTATTTCTACCTGATGACGAGATTGTAGGCCATCTCGTATGCCTGAAATATACTATGAAATTGAGGGTAATGCTACAAAGGGTGTAGTACCCCACAAGTGGTTTATTCGCTGTTCTGACTATGGGTGAATAATATATGAAAATGGACCCAGCACTTAGGGCCTGACTGTGACCTTAGCGTGAAATAAATGTGATAATATGTTGATACGCGATTGCGTTAAGCTCACTGGTGAGAGGGCGGTTGGCTCTCCCCTTAGTACAGTAAAAGATAATAAATGTTCTGGTTGATTAATTAGTATTACTATTGTTGTGAAATCATTACAGCCTAAATGATGGCAACGAGGGCTAGCGGAGCGAGCGACCAACACCGCCAGTCTGGCTCGAGTGCTGAGACGAACTGGTTCGAGTGGTCTTGGTTTTCGTCACGAGTGGCATGAACCGAAGTCAATCGGTGAATAATGAAACATAACATTAGCACTCTGTTATATGATTGTAATCGTTAAAAAATATATAAATTAAATGAAACCCATTGGTGTCACCCCCGTTTATGACAAATGTCTGTTATGCTTGAAGTTGACGGGGCATATCACCACACTTAATAATATGTTATAATGATGGAGGCCTTTATAGGCAATCTCCATTTTAGAAAACATAATTACTCTTATACAAATTAATATGAAATAAGTTATTACGCTTTCTCATAAAAGTGTTTGCATTTCACTACCGATGACGCATTTGAATTTCACATGCTACAGTGTTGCCAGGTGGCTGTCTTCTGAAGGGATGGACGAGTCCACCTGGGCAAAGGGGTGTGGAATGCCATCCTTTATTGCTATTAATATAATAAAACACACCCTCAACTGTAGTTGTGAATGGGGTGACTATGTTTAATATGTTTGTAGAAATGCTGCACACAATTGGATGACACTTTGGGGCACATGTCACTTTAGCTTCGGCCTACAATCCAGTTGACGTCACCTTGTTTACTATTTCGAATCGCCTAATTATTTATTAAAAGTGTTACCTTTTGTAATAAATGAGTAATGAGTAGGGTGGTCTCTTGAGTTGCCTAATCCTTGTCGGCAAGAAGGTGCAAGTTTCGTTCTTGCCGACCTGAACTATGTACTCTTGGTTGATGTAGTTGATGCGGCTAGGTGTATTTTCTTCCAATTTTCAACATATGCAAATCTAATATAACAGACACTCATCCACTAATTAACGTTATCACATTGGTTATTCGTAGTATTTTAATCATTTGATAACTAATTTTCTATGTTTGCTAAACTATAATTTATGGTATGTTTCACACAACAAGTCATTTATATATGTGGTGATCTTGGGCAATACCCCAGTAATAAAATCATACATAATATGAACAAATAAACACCGTTCTGCAAACAATGGTTAGTATTGGTTTTAATTAATCTTACCCATAAACAAAAAACTTAAAAAATTATTTAATGCTATTATTTCTTATCATATCCCAGTTCACATAACGACCTGCAAATTCTACTGGTATATATTGGATTCAAACTCTCGCCCTTTAAATTAGCCTGATGTGTTATTCACTAGACTGCTGCCATGTCTTGTCATTGATGAATACATAGGTACACATCATTATATTCATTTTATATAGTTATATATTTTTTTTTAGGTTTTTAAGACAGATTTTACTACACTGTAACTAAATTTGAAACCTACCAATTATAAGAATATATTACCCTATTAATGACTTATACACAACCAAAGAGCGCTAGTTTCTTTTTAAAGAACCTCTGTGCTAAAAAAAACTTGAACTATTAAGCAAATGAATTGAATTATTTGTTTATTTAGAAAAAATAATGATATATGATAACATAATGAATGCAATGCAATATTGTCCCAATGAAACAAATAACCTGTCGTCAACTTTTATGATCGCAACATGGTGTAAACACATGAAGAACAAATTGCAGTTTAAATGAAAATTTTCATTGGGTAATTCTTTGTATGGTGTTAAAATTAATATGTTTTTTTTTCCATTTAAAACGATTATTTTACATTAATGAATTTATGTTGGTTGTGAAATGTTGGTAAAACAAGGATATACAGTACATACGAAATGCCAGTTTTATGTTTTCCGACAATTTACCACGACATTAACACTGAAGACAATAATAAATAATACATGGTTTGGATATTACAAACATTCCTTATAAAAACTTTAATTCTAAAATATAGTGTTACTTCATCAGATATGTGGCAATTTACTTTGTTGGCATAATGGTGGTTACACAATGTTGGCCCAACAGAAATTCACAAACCAAATGACAAGAGCATGCTTGCTGCAAACTTTTTTCCGACTGGATTCAGCTTTCAGCCCTCCAACTATTTCTGTGAAAGAAATTATATCGATATGTTGCTCGGTTGCGACATCGCATTGTTATACAGTTTGCGTACTTTTTCATTTTCCAATAAGAATTTCCTCGAGGAATGAGATATCTTCTCGGGATAAAAAGTAGCCTATGTCACTTCCCGGCCCTCCAACAATATCTGTGCAAAAAATCGCGTCGATCCGTTACTCCGTTACGACGTCGTCCCACACTAACCACTTACATTGAAGCAACATTGTACCCCGATGGCTATTTTTACTAAAAAAAAAAATTCCGTAGGGAATGAGATATTTTTTCGGGATAAAAAGTAGCCTATGTCACTTCTCAGCCCTCAAAATATCTCTGTACAAAAAAATCACGTCGATCTGTTGCATCGTGAAAGGACAAACAAACACACTTTCGCATTTATAATATTAGTTATGATTTTATTCTAAATAAGACACTCTCCTTTGTTGGCATAATTTTAATCGCACAATGTTGGATCAACTCATATTTAAATAACAAATACCAACAGTATGTTTTCCAATTAACCAAGACATCACCAACGATGTGAATTTAAACATAAAACATGGGTTGTCTGTTAAAAAATATATTTTAAACTAAAGTACAAAATTCTGTTTCGTTTCATCAGGAATGTGATAAATAACATTGAAGGCATAATGTTTGTTGCTCAGTGTTGGCCTAACTTAACAATTAGTATCAAATTTAAACTGTTGTGTTCCCACCATTGACATGACATTTAACCAACCTATCATGTTTTAAAGAGAAATATCCCAGGTGATGAAGTACCTTCAAGTTATATAAAATAATATCTTACCCGGCCACGCATTGCTGTGGCATAAAAGATTTTGGTTCTATTCATTTCTGTGAAATTAATTGAAAGAAGTATGTGTATTTTCAAAATCTTTACTATTGAAGTACTGGTTTGTATACCATGTTTTTAGTTTTACCATCTTCCACACGTATGAATAAGTTGGATGGTTTTCATACTCTAGAACATGACACATACAATTGGCCGTGCGAAAAACATTCTGTTTCTAGATCTATTCTGCGCATTTGCAATGACTGCCTTGAGCTTTATTTATTGTCATTGCAAATCCCAATCTGACTGGAAACTGTGCTCTTTTAAAGTGAAAGGGAATTTCTGAAGGAATAAATGGAATTCTGGGAATAAGCACATCTTCTCCTTTCAAAACACCTTTCAAGATGGTAGCTTCTATAGTATTGCCCATCATTTTTTTTTTTATTACAAGGCATGTGCTGTTGCAAAGTTTTGGTGGGTTTATTTCACAAAGTAAAATTATTGGCACTCCTATTTTCAATTTTAATATATGTGGAGGCAATCCTGCAACATCAAGCGAATTTAGAAATTCTGGTGGATAATTTACAGCTTCATTTTCGTGTAATGTTACATCCACGGATTTGTATGTGACATGTTCGTTTGGGATTTTCTCAAGGATGCTGTCGTTTATTTCGTAAACATCTTTATTTTTTGCTGCAAGTATTGCTCGCTCGCTTATCCTATTGTGATCAACATAGTTCATTGTGATGTTTGGAAATATGTGATCTATCAGTTCACCTTTAGAGGTAACTAAAGTACAGAAATTTTGTGGAAATGTAATTTGTCCTGTGACGTTATCTGCAGGCAATGTTCCATTTCCAATTTCCTACAATTGGCGTGAAAATATTCCTGAAGATGGATCGTTTTGCAATTGGACGCGCATATCTGTAGTTAGTTTGAATCATTTAACATATTGCCATAAAGGTGAAAATTTAAGGCATGCATATATTTAATCTGCTGGTGTAGAGCGAGGAATCACAGGCAATGTTTGTCTGAAGTCTCCTGCGAGCAATACTAATGCATTCCCAAATGAGCGAGTACTTCCCCGCAAGTCTTGCAATGTTCTGTCGAGAGTCTCCAGATTTTTTGTGGGCCATTCTGCATTCATCCCTAATTATGATCTTGTTATTTTGCAACACTTTTCCCATTCCAGATGTTTTGGAAATGTTACATGTGGCATTTTCAGTTGCATGATATTTTAATGGCAGCTTTAAGGCTGAATGCACCGTTCTACCTCCAAGTAGGAGTGTAGAAGCAATTCCGGAGGACGCTAGTTCTAACGCAATTTCATCCTGCGATCGAACAGTCGCTAAAATGAGCGTAATGGGAAATGTTTTCTCAGTACCTCCTGGTGCATTTAAGATGAAGAGTCCTCCTCTTTGATTGTTCGCTGCATTCAATATTNTGTTTTCTCAGTACCTCCTGGTGCATTTAAGATGAAGAGTCCTCCTCTTTGATTGTTCGCTGCATTCAATATTTGTTCGTAGATTTTTTTTTGTTCGCTTGTGAGTTTAGGAACGTTTGATCGTACGTATACAGTAGATCGGCTGTGTTATAACTCTGTTCACGAAGCAATTCCCTTTCCAATGTAGCAGAAGAAGAACGATTGGGTGATGGCATTCCCAATTGAGCAAGAAGCTTGTTCGCGATTTCTAAGCAGAGGTCCTCAATCAGANGAACGATTGGGTGATGGCATTCCCAATTGAGCAAGAAGCTTGTTCGCGATTTCTAAGCAGAGGTCCTCAATCAGATTTAATGCTTGATTGTAAATATCTGGCATTAAATCCAGGTTCGGATCCACATTGATTTCTCTGAATCATCGCAATAAGTCTTCAGCCATATGCGATTTGTANGCATTAAATCCAGGTTCGGATCCACATTGATTTCTCTGAATCATCGCAATAAGTCTTCAGCCATATGCGATTTGTGCTTTTCCCATAGTTCTGATGGTGATGAAGGTGAGCAAGTAGTTAGTATGATTGCCAATAACAGATGTATTTTATGAGGATTCGATGTTGCACACGCATCAGCTAGGCAATCTTCCCAGTGTTTATCGTTTTTCCAGCAATCAAAGTGCTTGGCATGCAGCACGGTTCGTGTCATGAGTAATTCATCCAACAGTTCTTAATTGCTGGAATGAAGTCGGTCCGCGAACATTAACCAATAGAAGACGAAGATAACAGCATTCAGCTTGATTGGGATGCAAAGTGTAAATTCTCCCTAAAGTATTTTCTTCGAAGATACCATTGTGACCGTTAACTCGTTTTCCTAGCTTTCTTCTTTCAAACGATTTTCTGGTTGCATTCCACGTGTAATACGTAAGAACTTCTGCATATAATAGATTTCTCGTTAAATTGTCATCTTTTTTACATTAGGAAAAAAATGCTGTGAGGGTCGTATACTCTTTGACCATTTTCTAAGTGAACAGCTAAACGAACTGCTGCTGGATTTCGTTCGTGTATTGTAAAAGATAGAATTCTCCATACTTCTTCGTTGCTACTTATATATCGCGGACCAGACACCGTTTCGGATCGTTTACTAATTTATTACAGGTGTGTCACCTCTTGTAATAAATTAGTAACACANACCACACTGCCAGTCTGGCTCAGGTGCTGAGATGAAATGAACTAGTGGTGTTGGCTTACCGTCGCAAGTAGCGTGAACTGCTGTCTAACGCCGAGTGTTAAAAAATATGACATAAGCACTATTAGCCGTTATTGCACTGATGAAAACTTATATAAATTAAATTAAACACATTGGTGACACCTCCATTGATTAACAAATTTCTGTTAAGCTCGATGTTGTGAAGTTGGCGTCGAGTGTCACCGCACTAAATGAAATGTTATTGTGACGGAGGCCTTTATAGGCATTCTCCCTTTATGAAATCACAATTACCCTCTTATAAATATACATTGGATACCCTTTTATGCTTTATTATGAAAAGTCTCTGGATTCCTTTTCCCGTGACGTATTTGAATTTCATTTGCTACAATATTGCCAGGTTGTCGTCTGCTGAAGGGATGGACGAGTCCACCTGTGCAAAGGGGTGTGGGTTGCCATGCTCGATGGCCTGCTCGATCGCCCTTAACGCAATAAAACCCTCCCCTGACTAAAGATTTGAATAATATTAAGTTGTGTGATATGTTTTTAAAAAAATGCTGCGCACTATTGGTCGCACTTTGAGACACTTAGCACTTTAGTTTCGGAATGCAGGCCAGTTGACATCACTTGATGGAGTGTTATGTCGTTTGTTTTTGGTGTGGGCTGCTATGGTGTAACGATCATTGGCCCGTGCGCCTAACGGCTATGGCTTTGGGGTAAACACCGTTTCGGATCGTTTACTAATTTATTACAAGCGTGTCACCTCTTGTAATAAATTAGTAACACAGTACCTTTTGGCAAGAAGGTGCAAATTTGTGGCCCGGTGGAGTTGGACTGTTGATGTGACTGCGGCAGTCAGAGTGGGCATAAGGAGTTTGTGGACGCGTGGTTCACGTCAATATATTGTTCATTAAACTTGAATCAAGTGATGAAACGGTTATCCCTATGCAGCTTCTTAAAAGATACTTTTAAAATAGGAAACAATATGCCACCGTAGATGGTGCACACCATATTTGTCACCAAATTGTGAAAGGTGTATTAAAAGACGTTATATACCACATTAAAATCTTCCAGGTTTTTGCGTAATTTATTTGCATTTGAAATTTTTTTATCGAAGCTCTCTATACTATTATAAATAAGACGTATGACTAAAAAAACATGCACGAATTTAATAAAGGAATGGTACGTCAAGAATTATTAGGTTGATACAATCATTTAGAAAATGGCTCGTGATTTGTTTACTCCTTTTATTTCTTACTAGTGACGCAATTAGTAGCACATTNATTTGTTTACTCCTTTTATTTCTTACTAGTGACGCAATTAGTAGCACATTAATGGCATAAATTTTCTCCAGAATGTCATTGTCACTGTGTTGGCTAGATTGTCAAGGTAACCTTGGCCAGAGCGGTACGGGTTTGCTGGCAATTGTGNCATGCACGAATTTAATAAAGGAATGGTACGTCAAGAATTATTAGGTTGATACAATCATTTAGAAAATGGCTCGTGGTTTGTTTACTACTTTTATTTCTTACTAGTGACGTAATTAGTAGCACATTAATGGCATAAATTTTCTCCACAATGTCATTGTCACTGTGTTGGCTAGATTGTCAAGGTAACCTTGGCCAGAGCGGTACGGGTTTGCTGGCAATTGTGNAATGTCATTGTCACTGTGTTGGCTAGATTGTCAAGGTAACCTTGGCCAGAGCGGTACGGGTTTGCTGGCAATTGTGACGCGGTGTTAAGTTTTCCACAACAAAAAATATTTTACGCAGTGTTGAAAGTGACATTGTTCAGGATTGTTGAGAAGTGTTCTGTGCAGCAAACGATCGTCATTTCCGGAACTGTCATTGGTTTCAGTAGTGTTTACAAATATTCGACACGTCATGAAGATTTGAAACTTCGTGACACGTTTGTTTTTGTTAAAATTGTAAAGTAAGTTTGTGCTGATTTATTCTCGAATGACATTCGTATTAGTCGTCAATTATTGAATTATGGAACTAAGTAAAAATTATTGCAAACTTGATTTTTATCCCCCGGTATATTTTTTTTGCTTACTTGTGGAAGTGATCTTTGTTTGCATCTGACGTCATGTCTGAAATGTGCAGTCCGTTAGCCTCGATATGTAATATTTATAACTAATGTTTGTTGGATATTTATTGCGTATGGTAATCGTACCCATGTTTATCTGGTAGGCCACATGTCAGAATTTTAATTAGAAAGACTATGTCTAAAATTTTTCGTCTTCTACGAAGAAAAAAATTTCACCGTACAGAAAATCCTCTTCAGGCATGGGTAAATTTAATTTGTGTTTAGTAAGAATGTAGTGCATCATCAATATAGGTACATGTGTATTGAAATGAGCTCTAGTTAAAGGTGTCGCAAATGTTAATTTTGTTTTGCTCGCAGATGGCTTCCCAGTGGATGAAGAAGTTCACTCGTTTAGCTGTGAAATGTTTTTTTCGGTTGGTGCAGTTGTTAGCTCACACTCTCCTCTGGTTCCTCTACCATGGGTCCGGAGAACAAATGCCTCCAATAAGAGATTTGCTCTTGCTGGACACAGCCACTGCACTGGCTCTGAAGATTCGTACTCGAAAAGTAAGGCTTTCAATAACCAAATGTGTTATTTGTTTGGTCATGTGCATGCCATTTGAACCGCAACTCATGCTTTTTAATTTTTTTTAAAGGTCACCAGTTTACAAGTCATTGAAGCTTTTATAGCACGGATTAAAGAAATAAACCCTATATTAAACTGCGTAGTTGATGAAAGGTTTGCAGCAGCAGTTGAAGAAGCAAAAGAAGTTGACAAGCTTATCCAGTCGGGCACTAAAACAGTTGCGGAGATAGAAAAGGAAACTCCATTCCTGGGTGTTCCATTCTCAACTAAAGATTGCTTACAAGTAAAAGGTAAGAACTTATTACACTCTCACTGTGGTATCAGGTGACAGCAACATTTTTGATGCATTGTCTCTGAAGTTTAACGGCAATGGGTGTGTGAAACTGAATTCTAATTTTGATTGGATTGGCATTGCCTACACTATGAAAAAAGTAACCAGAAAACGAACACAGTATATTGATGAGAAACACAAATGCAATAAAAATGTGAAAATATAAATAAGCATATATATGAAACAAGAGACAATGATCCAGTTAGACAATGAGTGACAGAAACAAAAGTGGACAGCACAATTATGACTATATAAATTTGTGTATTATTTTGCTCTTTTGTGTTTTGTATGTAAATTTTGTTGACATTTTCTAGCTGCATTTATGTTACCTTTGTTGTTTTTGGTTTCGTTCATTGTCAGAGTGCATAATTATAATTTTTTGATCCTTTTTCGTGTGTATTTATTTTGACTTAGTGCAGTGTGCGTTTCACTTGTTTTTGTATTGTCATAATTGTGCTATCCTCTTGTTTCTGTGCCGCTCGTCGTAACTGGACTGTTGTCTCTTGTTCCGTATTTATCCTTATATTTCCACATTTTTATTGCAATTTTTTTTCTCATCTATATATGGTGTTCTTCATTTTTTGGTCACTTTTACTGTAGTGATTGTAGGTAATGGAGATCCAATCAAAATCGTAATTCATTTGTGATACGTGTTGGGATACCTGCAGTAGTTACACTGGTAATAATTAAGTTTAGAGGCTTTTCTGAAAAACACAAAAAAAATTCAAAATTATGATATATTTCTACTCTACTAATCACGTAGAACACAAATATACTAGGGGCGTTGATTTAAAATAAGTACAACATATTAACAAAAATTGAACAAAATTGCGAACAGTATATCCAGTTTGTTTACATTTCTGAACGAAACATCCTAGACCAACAAAAGTTCCATTAATGGGTTCTGCCAAGCTTACCTTGTTCATATTCAAGAGGGCGTAATGTTAAAATAAGTAGAACATATTTTAAAAACTTGCGAAATATGTGTGTTTACGTCTATTAACGTCAGGAATTATACCAGCCCCCTACCTAGATGAGTAAATTTACATTCTTTTGGTGTGTGTTACGGTTCCTTTAAATCCCTACAATATTACATTCATAGTTTAGTGTAAAACCCAAACATCCTAGTTTAGTGTAAAACTCTACAATCCTAGGTTAGTGTAAAATCCAAAAATCTTAGGTTAGTGTAAAACCCAACAATCCTAGGTTAGTTTAAAAATGTAAAATAGTGATTCACCCATCATGAGGTTAGGTTCTGTTAGGTTAGGTGGGCACATATTACGAAATTAGTCGGACGTTCATGCCCCTAGTATATTCGTGTTCTACATCATTAGTACAGTGGAAATATATCATAATTTTAAATTTTTTTTTTTTTTTGTTTTTTTAGAAAAACACTTAAACTTAATAATTACTGTTACACTTAACTGATTGCAAGGCTGACGTGATTATTTAAGGCGCTGTCACAGTTGTGCAGATGCGTCTGTCCAAGTTGTTCCCATGCACTCTCAGTCCATGCTGATTACCAATCACGACGAGCCTTGCGTGCTACAATTGTGGTTGATTGATGCAGTCGGAAAAAACATGTCACCATTTTTGTTTACATTTAAATGTTAAAATTTTCTACTTGTTTCGACATTTATTGGCCGTATATTATACTGTTTGTCATTTATATTACGGAAAAATTACCTCGGTTGCACTGCGTTACTTAGCAAACAGTCTAGCTCTTCATATCGAAACAACTAAACAAATCAATTAGCTATTAAATAGGTTTTTGTATGAACCGTAACTTTTCGTGTGCTTTCTCGCTTCTGTGTACAAACAAAGCATCTCATTGGTCTCGGCTCTGACGACGTTAGACGCTGATGGTGCAGACCGTCCTGTCTGACCTCAGAATATGAAGTTTAGCCATCTCCAGTCGGTCAGCACCTCACCTCACGTCGGCACCATCAGCATCTGACGTCACGGGTTACGTGAACCAATCAAATGCTGTATGGACGATAGCACGGACAGATCAAACAGACGCATCTGTTCAATTGTGGCAGGTCCGTAAGTTTCCAAACAGCTGTTGCTCCAGCGTGCTTTCATTTAAGAAATGTGTGGTTATCGCTACCCTTAGAGTTAATTATGTTAAAACAGTTTCCTAATATGTACTTATATTGCATCTCGACTTTTCTTACAAATATAAACAATATTGAAAATATAATCATTTCCACATATGCATATTTTTTTTATTCAGTGTATTTACATTATCTTACAAAAAGCTGTAGTGGCAGATTACCTTATGCTAATATTGGTTTGTTTAAATTGTGGACTTAAAAAATTGTTTGTACGGAAAAATCATTCAATTCTGAAGATTGAAACACAACATCCTTTATACTCAATATTTATACTTATTTAATTTTTTTATCTAGTTTTATTTTGTTTAACTTCCTTATAATAACTTCAGCAGAAAGGGATATTTACAGCATCACCCAGGTGTTTACATTTACAATTTGAATAAATTCTGGGCCTACAAAGAATTGACATTAAAAAAAAACAAGCTAAAGTAAAAATGTTGAGTTCTTTATCAGAAAACTATGTACCTATACATTGTCTCAATTTTATAAACAATTTCTAAAAATAGATATTCCATAAAATTACGATGCACCTACTAAGAAAATTATTACAGATTTTTGTGGTATATTACAGTTGTGCATTTTGTGCTAAGCAAAGCACAGCTCATTTGTAGTTTACATTCATGGTAACTTTCAACTTTTCTGAAGCCTTGCTAAAGTTCTACTTTCAAGGTATTCCTCCGCCTCGTGCAAACAAAGCCTAGCCGAGTCTAGAAAATTACACCAGAGCGACAGTGCACCACATTTGCGCACGCTCAGTTGTTTAGTAATATTTTGCATGAGAAATATTTCCTACTGGACATTACCGGCACACCTATTTTCTGTTTCCATTAATATTAATAGTTAAATGAAATATTATAATTTTTAGGTAAGTGCAAGTTCAATTTAACCAAACATGATATACTTCCACGTTATCAGATGTATGACATTCAGGAAACGACCAGACATGTCGTACGTGGCATGATTTTTCAAAGGCTTCATCCTAACAGTGTGAAGATACTGCAGTGGACTGTATAAGGAGGCGTATCGAATGTATTTGCATGTGTACAAGGGCGAGTGAAGGTTGCTAGTACACCTGCACTGGTACAACTTGCTTTTCCATTTCTCTTCTTCAAATTCTACATCTGCAGATGCAACTCCTTTATTATAATTTTTCAAACCAAAATCAGTATATTTTCATAACGTTGTAATCTGTCTCTACTCAAACATAAGCTGTTCTTTGACCTGAAATTCATTATAATAAAAATACCAGTATAGTATAAATTTTTATGGCCTAAACTTATGTTGTTGGTATAGGCCTACATACTGATAAACATGTCCAAGCAGCATACATTTCCTTGCCTTGGGACCCCAGTTAGGCTAAGGATTATATTAAAGTGGGATTATATATCAACAGTTACTCGAAAGGTATGTTTGTGGCCAGAAACTACCAGGATTTTCTTTTTTTTACAGATAGTGACTCTGTCTCCTGAAGATAAAATTAAGTTAAAACATTTGCATTAACATATTTCGTATAATTCAAAGTAAAGAAGTCTACATACACCTAACTACACTGTTTTATTTTTTATTTAATTCATTATTAGTTCAATTTGTTTTTTAATTTTGTAATTTTTGTGTGACAAAAGAATTGCATTGTGTGAATTTTAAATTAGATGGCGGACCAGCACGGGGTATATTAGTCAGGGTTGCAGTACGTAACAAGAAGTTGATCCAATAACATTTTCGAAGAACCAGCCTCTTGCCTGTAGGAAAGTGTAAAACCTTGGTGGGCGGTGCAAGTAGTTTTGTGCAAGTCTTCGTATAGTAAAAAAATAAACTTTCTGTGCTTTCTACTGTGAAGAAGCACACACATTCCTAAGGAGAAGGTTGCTTTCTTACGTATCCGTGCATGGGAGGGTAAGTGGGTCTGTTTGAATGTGTGTCAGTTGACATTCGTGGTTGGTTGGTATGCGGGTCATTATGTCCCAGCTCCGTCTGCTTTCAGAGTAGTGTATGGAAGGTACTTGGTGGCAATATATGTAGGCCTACCATGACAATCAGCCAGGTCGGTCGTCATTAATAAAAACATTTTTTTTTTTCCCTCACACAATATATTTTCTAATTACATTTTATAGCACCCAGTTACAAAATACATTATTACTCAAGAAGAAAAGAGATTGTAAAGTGAAAAGTAAAAAAAAAATTGTTTTGATTTCTTATTGGCTGGAATGTGACCATCGCTGTAATCAAAGCAATTACAAAACTTTTAACATTAAAATTCTTAAAAATGAAATTTTAATTTAAAAAAATTTGTTTGAAAATTTGCATATATTAGCTTAATTTGTTATGATATATTTAATCTTAATATTTGGGTTTTGTTTATTTTAATGAAATGTTTTTCACTGGTAAAATTATTTATGTAAAAAAAGTTATAATTTTAGTTAGAAATTTTTGTATTCTTTTTAAGCAATAATCAAAAAGTTAAGGACACTGATAATGAACTAATGATATAAAAAAATTTTAAATAAGTTAACTTTGAAGGAACGGATTGGCTGGGGTGAGAAAGGTAGCTTGGGAAGAAAGAAAATGCCACTCTTGAGTACAGAATTATTATTCATCATTATTACATTAAAAAATTGTGCCGGGACACAAATCCTTGCACACAAATATGAGGCTGAGCGCCTTGTATTTTTAATTAATAAACATACAATAACTTCGAAATACTACCCTTGAGCATTCAATTAAAAATTTGCATCACAGACAAAAAACACTACATTGAGATAATTCAACCCAATTAATTTATTCAATAATAGCAATTGCTTGAAAAGGAAATAAATCTGAATTACAACACAATGTTTTAATTAGTCTGGAAAAAAAATGTAGGCTGGCAGCCAAAACCACAATTGAGAAAAAAACTAGTAATACCGCATACCCAAGGCAAACACAACTATGCCACAGAAAATACCAAAACATTTATAAACAGCCCATAAATACACTGATTGTTATCTACGACGCATCGTTTTAACGCCCCATCGCTCTGCGGCTAGAGCAAACGAGTAAAATTAAGTTATCAACATGACGGCAACTACGTCCTGCTGGGCGAAAAAGTGCGGCTGCTAATCTATTCCGAAGTTCTCTGAAGGCGACACATGTCGTCGGTGGGGCGAAGAATAGGAGCAGCCCAGGCCGTGCAACTACTTAAAAAAACTATCAAGCCCCAATAAAAAATTATGACGCACAAAGGGGTAGGGGAAAGCAAGGAAGGAGAACAGGGGAGGATAAGGAGGGGATCCGAGCGTAGAGCAGACCACCGCGCCGGAGTTGGAGGCGAAGGAAATATCTCGCGCGGCGAGCGCTAGCGTCGCAAAATTACCTTCAACCTTTANGAGGCGAAGGAAATATCTCGCGCGGCGAGCGCTAGCGTCGCAAAATTACCTTCAACCTTTAAAAATAAAGTTACTATGTGAAACAAATGGTGTCGCCTTTTGTAGAATTTGTGTAACATCACATTGAACCTACACAATGTTGTTAGCTATGCGTTTGCCCTTTCTGGAAAAGTACAAAAGTAGGAGTGAAAATGTTTTGATCGCTGGCCGATGATTAGTTATACTGTAGTTATATTTAATAATAATAGAAATACCTCGCATATATTTCAGAAGATAAATGTGATACTTACAATTAAATTACTGAAGGGGGAGGGGGGTTGTGTGTGTGTGTGTGTGTTTTTTTTTACGTGTGTACAGTAGGCCTAAGTGTATAACAATCTTCATCACAAAAGTTGAAAAAATAGATGTGTAGTTGGGGTAATTTCATTTGGAATGACATAATTCTAAGTTATCTTGTTCATCTCAAACTTATTTGAAAATTAGTTGGCATTGAGACGTACAGTTGAAACTTGTTGCACATTTTGAAATACAAGAATGTAAGTTTCAACTTCACTCTTGACACCTGCATTAAATTATACTGATAGAAAACGTAAGAAACTTGCAACCAATTTCATTGCAGTGTTAAAATAAATTTTTAAAAACCTTTGTGCTAATATCACAAGAAAAATATTTAGGAACAAATATAAATATAATTGGATGATTTCTTTTGAAATGACCAAATAACTATATGCAACACAAATTAATTTTCATATTGTAAACATGAACTAAGGGGGGGTTGTGTGTGTGCGTGTGCGTGCGTGCGTGCGTGTGTGTGTTTTTTTTTTTCTTGTTGTTGTAATGTGCTCTCAGTATCAAACAGAATTAATAGTTTTCATTCATACTGTAATTTGAAATAGGAGGAAGCCTCCGACTGATGCAGAATATCTGTTCGCAAATGACAGGATCACAATGAAAAGTAATCTGCATCTTCTGCTTTCTCATCACAGTTTTAAACTCTTCAATGTTATAAAAATTCATTTGCAAGTAGCAGAAGTATTTTACTGTTACTTTTGAAAGGCAAAATAGGCAAATCTCTAATTTATTTTGGTAGGGAGTTATATGGATTTAAAGTGATAATGTTGAAACGTTTTTGAGTGTTACTGTATTAACAGTAAGTGGTTTTTTTTTGTCTGTTTCTATTTAAATTATTATGAACAAAAGCATAACCAGTATTTATAAAAAAAATCTTTTGTTTTTGGGTTCTGTAGAATATTTTAATTTTTTTTCTATTAGCAATGTTCACTATGGTCTAAATTGCAGTCGAAAATTAGTACACAAATGTGTAGTGCCTCAATAAATTTTTTTAACATCCATTTTAACATTTATCTCAAGCAGGACAATACCAAAGTGTTACATTCCATTTGTGTGTTAAAAACTTAGTAAAGGAATGATAAATTTTAAATTATATTATTCACTGCAGTGAAATGGTAATGTTATGTTTGTCTTTAGTTCAGTTATCATTTTGTAGTAGCAAAACTTCTGGCTTAGTTCAAGAAGAATTTTTCATGTGATGAAACGTATATGACAGTTAAAAATTATTTCTTTACTCACTACACACTTTTAATTTTGTGGAGTCCATACTGAGGGGCCGTCTCCTTACTACCAGATTTTTAAGTGCCATATATATATATATATATATATATATATATATATCTTCCCC